>JANHGL010024716.1:0-36522 GCA_024611195.1 Ceyx melanurus | reverse complement strand
CCTGGAGCCCCTTCAGGTACTGGAAGGTGCTCTAAGGTCTCCCCAGAGCCTTCTCTTCTCCAGGCTGAACAACCCCATCTCCTTCAGCCTGTCCCCACAGCAGAGCTGTTCCAGCCTCTGAGCATCTTTGTGGCCACTCAGTTTGGTGTCATCTGCCAACTTGCTGATGGTGCCTCCATCCCATTGTCAATATCATTAAGATATTAAATAGTACAGGTAATACTTCAGCATGTCTTTGGGACTCACAAATTCACATTTTTTTTCCATGACAAATCCTTTACAAAAATGTGTCTTTTTGTGTGTTGTCTTTCCTTATGACAGTGTTTCCCCTCCACATTTTCATTTGAATTGTTCCCTTTTCAGTTACTGTAAAGAAAAAGGTGCACAATATATCTGATATCACTGACACGTCTATGTAACTATTTTGTATGTATGCATGTGATTTCTGTTACAAGGGACTGAAAAAAAATCTTTTGTCCTTGAAAGACAATTATGTGCAAAGACTGGAACAATGGGATTTATTTGTTTTAGTTTGCAATAAAAATTTCAACACCCATCTAATTGCCTTTTCTGACTTCAGATCCCAGGGGTCTAAAAGCTACCAGCTGAGAAACATTGCCTTGGGAAAAACACACTGAGAAAGGGTTTTTTTTTGCAGTAACAGAACTCAATGAAATAGTTCCATCAAGAAAAAAAAAAAAAAAAAAAAAAAAGAGGGAAAAAGAAAAAAGGGGAAAAAAAGGGAAAAAAAAGAGAGTTGTATTGAAGTTGTATTGAACTGAACTGCAAGATCTAATGCTTTGCCAAAATGTTGGTATGGAAGCTTTTCACAAATACACACTTCAGCATTGTATTCTTTTTCCTTTAAACAAAAACTTCCATATCAATCCACATTATATTTTTTTTTGTTGATCTTTTCATGTGTTTTTTTTTTTTTGGTGAAATAATTTTTTGTTACCACACAAAGTCCACTTCAGACACCAGGCGAGCTGTTGCATAAATTCAGTTTCAGAAGATTAAAAAAAAAAAGGTATATCAAAACATAGATTTTTTTTTCCCCCCCATTTTTCACACATAAAAATGCAATATTATTACCTCAGGAGAAGGGAGTTTAGTCATCGTGGCACGACCAGCTTTTGAAGTAAGAAGTCTGTCACCTAGAATAGTTTCTAAATAGTGTGCCATTACTTCTTGTTGCTTAGGGCTGCAGTGGTTCTCCAAAGACAGTATAACTGGGTAGTCAGATACCTGGAAAGGTATTTTGAAAGCTTTTATTATTGATAAATAATAATGGAGTGCTTGGTTTCTCAAAATATCGTACAAAAGTCCCCTCAGTAATCTGTCTTTTCTGAACTTTCAGCATATAGGTCATTTGTTTCAGCTCTAGGAACACAATGAAAAAACTCACAATATTTACAGAAAAGAGAAAGCACAACTGAGGAAGGGAAAAAATACATCCTCAGGGAGGTAAATACATCCTCCCTGGGGAGGGAGGGGATATAAAAAATGACTAGACGTGTACAGAAATGAAAAAAAAATAATCTGGAAATTAAATGAAGATCAGTTAAGATGTACACAATACTTCATTAGAGAAATCAAGTGATACCTGTCCTGACCTTTGGAAAACACACATAGGAAATAACAACACAGGCATCTAAGACACTGATTAATGATGGACATCAAGAAATTAAAGAGAAAATAAGTGTTAAATCAGCCCCAAATCAGGTTGCTTTGATTGCAGAGGGCAGAGTCTAACCCTGGAGCAAAAAGCAGAATTTCTCACAGAGTTAATGGCTCAGCTGATACACAGAGCTTGTAAAGAATGATTCATTGGCTGCTGGCTGTCTGAAATCATGGTCCTCTACAAATGAACTTCCAAATAAATAAGTGGAATTATAATGTCAGCTGCCAAAAAAAAAGGAGGATGGAGTAAAACCTCCTAAATACTACAGAAGCATAAAAAATTGTTTTGGTTCATTTCAAAGAAGAAGTAAAACATTCCAAATTCTAAAACCAGTTTGTTTTGTGGCAAAAATAGATATTTTTTTTTTCTTCTGCTCTTTCTTTGCACCTAAAGGTTGCTCTGAAATTCTGTTGACTAGGCCAACCCAACAGGGAAGCATCACACTGGGCAGGTGAATTTTTTAGAAACCATGACTAAGTTTTGTGAAAAATTATTTCAATAGGGGGGACTTAGGGAAAAATATAAATCAAAATTATTGTAACTTTCCTGTACCCATAGGAAGGACTTAGGAGCTTTGACATAATCACATACCTCTAAATTGATATCTGACATATTTTAGTCATAAGTCTTAGAGTGGCTGGCAATTTTAAACAACAGAAAACCAATTATAAACAAGGCAAAATTGGCTTTCAGCTAAATCTAGACTGCAGCCAGCAGTTTTGTTGGAGCTCTCTGATCTGTGGGGGAAAGGGTTTGCCTTGTGTACAGAATTTCCTCTGTTGCTTTCCCAGTTGTTCTTGGAAGATGGAATTGGTCTGTTTCTCTCTAAAAAGGTAAAACCAGGTTCTAAAATTGCAGTTGAGAAAGGAAAGCAGGATTCAATGTCTTTTGCCTTCATTTATGACAGATTTTAATTGACTAATTTGCTCAGAGTTCTTTGCCTTCACATAAATGAGTTACATATATATATATAATATAGTGGGAAACATGGGAAATCTATAATATAATAGATTTCCCATGTTTCACCTGTCTTCTTTCACTACTGAAAGAAGTGAAAGAAGACAGGTGAAACATGGGAAATCAAGTCAAAATTATAATAGCACAAATGAGACATGTCCTTTTTGACTGTGTAAATAAAACTCCTGAGTTTCCAGTAATACTGGTGGCTACTACAAACATACTCTGAATAAACTCTCTGCTTGAGCAGGACCTCAACTGCCAGTTCCTGAGGGAAGTACCACTCTATGTCTACCCTGGTGTGAGCCTTTTCTCCTGAGCACTTGCTATTGAGCAGGAACAGCAGCACATCTTAGTCTGGATAGACAGATGGTGTGAACCAATATTACCTATTGGTGTGATTTTATCATCTTATTACAAGTTATGCCTGTTAATTCTGTGTTTTAGTTATGTACAATATGCTCTGTATTAGGGAAAATGGGAGAGTTAGATCTAATGGGTTGTGAAGAGCAGTGAAATTGAACCACATTTTTTGTTTTTCACTGTCTTTTTAAATCAGAGAATAATTAAATTTTATAGAGAAATTAAAATAGAAAAAAAAAATAGCTTTGCTTAACTCTGAGAAGGCTATAAATAAATATGTATCAAAATCCATATAAATGTATGATGCTAGATGTATATATTCACACACAGAATGCTGGCATGAATACAAGGGTTATCTTAATAGTCATTCAGGACTTCATTTGTGCAGGAGTTTGGCCAGAAACCTATACAAAAGACTGAGACAGTGCCAAAAGCTCTCCAGCTTTCACTGCTTGGCCAGAGACAGGCAGAAGGACATTACCCTAATGAGTCATCTGACAAAAAAACAGCAGTGGATGGTAACCTTTATCAGGTTTTGAGTTCAAAATAAAGAGAGGAAACAGAAAACAGACTGTCTCAAACAGCCTTCATCTAATATTTTTCTTTATTACATAAATCCAAGTATAGTATATGAGAGCAGCAGCAGCAGAAGTAGTAAAAAAATTGAGATAAAAAGGAGTAAAACATCAGCCTGATTCTGAAGTACTTGTGCACTTCATGTTCATTCCTTGCTTAAATGCCCTCAGGTGAGAATTTCACCTAACGAGCTGAGTAAGGTCTGAATTTCTTGCACCAAAGGTTGGTTTACAATCATTACCAGCAAACCATGTTTACCATTCCTTAAGTAAAATGAAAAGAGATGTTAAAAACAGATAGCAAAAAATTCCCATAAATTTTTTCACCAATTCCCAATGCCACAAGCACTGACTCTGTTTTTGTTTTTTTTTCTTTTTAAATCCTGGAGAATCTCTGCAAATAACCATGTACCTGGGCTTTGCTAACACCAGCATCACACTGTAACCTATATATATATTTATAGATCTATACTTACCACAAATGCATATTTCCCAATCACTGCAATTACTGAACGAAATAGAATTTTTCTCCTTAAAGTGTGGCCATGACACACAACAGGTTCATTGTTTGAGCCATCCCAGCAGTCAATTTCTAGGCAACGACATCCTTTTAAGAGAGCACTTCAAAAGAGCAAGAGAAACAATTTTGCAGTTAAAAGAGAGCTATTGCATTTCTTTTTTTTTATACCAGTCACTGTATTTTTACTTACAAGCACTTTGAATAATTACTAAATGTTCTACTTTTTCATGACAAAAGAAAAAAAATCCTATAGAATTAGACAGATCCAAGACAGAGCTATATTTTTTTGTTATTGTAGGCATGTCAGGTAATAAACTTTATTAAAACATTGAGGAGTAAAGTGGATTATCTGAATAACTCATTAATACACTAAAAACAAGGATCAAACATTTAAGGAATTTTGAAACAGTGACAAATTATTGCTTAAAATAGAGAAGAAATCTTTGAAAGGGCTTTTTTTGTTACGATTCCAGGATTTGCCTGCAAGTTGGAGAATCACTGTACTTAATGACAGCACCACATGGAATCAAATTGTGCTTGATCTTTACATCATCCAGTTGTTCTTTCCCCACCTTATTTGTAAGAGGGACTGCTAAAGTTTATGGGATGCTTGAATTTACTCTGTTTTAAATTTTAATATGTTAATGGTACACCTTAAAGGTCTTAGGTTTTTAATATTTGGCTTGAAACCAATGGAAACATTTCTTACACAAACAGTAGATGAAAAGGAAGGGGTAGTGTGAGTGGTATATCCTCTTTGGAATTACTTTAAGCCATGCACTGTTAATGTCATATCATTTTAAATACTGTTACAAATTAAAAGGGAAAACAAGTCACTATTGTTTCTGATGGTTGCAAGACATTCTAGAATATCTAGAATGACCAAAACAGAAAAGTGCAGATAGATTAGTGAAAACAGCTGGAACCCTCAAGTAGGACAAAGTAATAGGAATATTAGACACCTGTCTTCCACATTCTTCATACATGATGGTCCCCTCTGTATTGCCTTGATTACACAAACCATTTTCTCCTTCACTGATCATTTCTTCTAAATAAGGCTTAATAAATCATTTCTTCTTGGCAATAAGGCATCCTGGTTTCATTCTGCTCCTGAAGTCATATGCTGCACACTGAAGGACAAAGTTTCTGCAGCATAAACTGATCACAGGTATCTTTGACATCCTCCACTGCACTGTGCCCTTAGGTCCTGTGTACTGATCAAATGAGGGTTTGCCCAGGAATTGCATGCCATGTTCAGACTGAAAACTGATTTCATCATATACTGTGCAGCATTCTATAGACTTCATTTGCCATCAGGTGGATTTTTTGAGATGTAAGTGGAAAAAATATTGTTTCCAGACTATGAACAGATGGTTTGGAAAATACATTTAAAAGCATACACTGAAAATAAAATACCCCTCTTCCATTATCTGTGATAGCTTTGCAGCTTATTGCCAAGGAGGATTATATGTGACTTAGTATTCATTACAAAAAACCCAAACAAACCAGTTTTAAATAGTAATGAGACAGTCTTTAAATACCTGGTATATGCCCATAAATCACTGGGTCCTATGAGTTGGTCAGATACCAAGTTGTGAGCTGATGAGATGAAGTAGTCACATAAGGGTTGGGTCATGTCTTGGTAGATGCTCCTATGTTCATTTTGAAATATCAAACATTCTTCTGAGTTCATGTATCTTATGAATCCTTCAAATGACATCTGCCTTTTTCTCCTCACTGAACAAAACAAACAAAAAAGGTTTTCTGGTGTAAAGCTAAACTGATGGTTACATCTCTGCACTCAGCATATTTCTAATAGCCAGTTCTGAACATTGCTAAGGGTTACACAGAGTAACATTTTCCTTCCATCAAAATTATGAGAGGAACTAAATGTGTTCCTAATTGTCAGTCAGATTTTTCAGTAGTCCTAACTATACATAAAGGAAAATATTTGTCGTTTTAGTTTTGGAAAGTAACATGCCAGTTAATGCACAAAGAGAATCTTTCCTCTGTAGAAAGAACAGAAATTGTTCAACAGAAAAAAAAAAATCAGCAAAACTGTCAGAATAATCTTGCAGAAATTATAGTACCTAAAACACCAAATATTTTCCTCAGTGGTGGAATTGTCCAAATAAATACTGATGAAATAATGTTTAATTTAGAAGTATTTGAAATAAAAATAACATCCCAACAAAATAAATGACTGTCCACAAAGATGAACTGCAAATCAAGCTTATTATATTACTGTATCTATAACAAAATGTGCTAATTGCCTCCACAGCAGTGATAGTCATTCCATTTGTTTTGGTTTTAATGATTTAATGACAAACAGATCCAATATACTGCCAACTTCTGCTCCAATGTCAGGCTTCAAATGCAATAATTTTGTATATAATATAATCTCAGAAGTCATCTTTGCTTCAAAACATGACCTAGTTTGAATTAGTCAGGGATTTTGCCCAGTTCTGTGTCCAAAAGGTTATTGTCACCATCACAGGCTAGTGATAATTAAGCAGTAGGTAACACAAGATTTGCTTTCTTATTTATCTTGGAACATCTTTGGAAGTATTTTTCTTTCTTTATGGAAAGAAGAAAAAAAATAATCTAAGCTTTCATAATATTTGCTGCCATTGTCTAAGTTGATATTTTAAAGTCATAAATGAAATCTATATGCATATGACTACTTTGGTAACTTTGGGTTACATTGTCTATTGGGATCAAAATTTCTCTGCTGCAAATGCAGGTTCTCCCTCTTCTCTCTCACATGCAAGAAACAAGCTTAAGAGAATGTATATCCTAGGAATAAAATGCAGGTTTTGTTGGGTTTTTTTTTCTGTTTTACTAATACATTCTGGATTAGTCAAATTGTTCCTCAGACAGCTGCACCAAGCTTATATTGTTATTTACTAAGCAAGCAGATTTTACAGGACAGGACTGTATTTTTGGCTTGGCTTTGTTCTGTCTAGCAGGAAAATGCAGAGACAGGAGCAGAGTCTTTAAACTGTAAATAATAGTGAGATGCACCTTCTTAAATTCAGTGTGCCTCTAATCCCATGTATACAAATACTGAATAATGAGCAATATATTTTAAAATTTGCTATATACCAAAAAAAAAAAAAAAGAAAAAGAAAAAGCATTTAATTGGCCTGTTGTCTTTGGTCTCATTTAATGACTTGAGACTTCTATTCAAAATCAATAGTAAAATGAAGAGATAATTAAATGTTTGTGTAGAAGAAAATTGACATTTGGATCTTAGTAAGACATCTGTCAGGTGTGAATCACATATTCACCACTTTTATGATCCATTCCATCAAATGGTTCCTTCAGCCAAAAATTTAGCAGCTCACACACACTCACAAATCTGGTAAAATGCAGCATTTTGCCACTAGACAAATTATACAATAAAAATGGAAGAGTAATGAATTCCATACTGTTCCTGGGCTAGCTGCAGTATCCTCAGAGAGTTAATTCAGAGGCACTGAAAAGTCTACTGCAAAAAAAATGCCAGGGAGGCACTAATTGTTGTCTAGAAAATCTAGTCACTGTTTTTATCTTAATCTTCACATCCTAGTGCTATCAAGTTGATCAGCTAATGGTTGTTACTACTAGCAAACTGGTCAATCAAGTGTCAAAATCTGCCCTTTCCCTTTCTGTAATACACAGGCCAAGGATGGCAGATGAGTCCAACAGATCATCCTGCTGAAGATTATTCTATATCCCATTCAGGATGACAGCTACACAAGATGGTCTAGGACAGCACTGTATGGATCAGCTCTCATGTCAATCATAACTGGAACTTTCCAGTAAGTTATGTTTGAGTGGGAGTATTAACTCACTCAAAGGAGCAGGAAGAATACAGCTATTATTTCTTTCAGTAAGATGATTTCTAATTACATTTTTATCACAATTGAAGAAACAAAGAATGTGGCTCAATATCTGAAATTTAAACCAGACAATACATTATAAGTATAGAAACTTTAGTTGATGGAGACAGGTTTTTTTAATAGGGCCTGTTATTGTGATAGGATAAGAGATAATGGTTTCAAACTAAACCAGTCAATAAATGAGGGTGGTGAAACACTAGAGCAGGTTGCCCAGATATGTGGTAGATGCCCCATCCCTGGAAACATTCAGTATCAGGCTGAACATGGCTCTGAGCAACTTCATCTATTTGAAGATGTCCCTGCTGATTACAGGGGTTTGGACTAGGTGACCTCAAATGAAGAAGTCTATAAATCTCTGTCCTTAGGGATTCCCAAGTTTTGACTGAAAAAACCCAAAAGTCCTGAGAAACTAAGTCTGAATTCCACCTTGCCATGGGCAGAATGCTGGAGCAGCTGCCCTCCTGAGGGTCCTTTCCAGCTGAACAGTTCCATGATTCTCTGATAGTGGCTAATTAACTATAGATTTAATGGCAGTGTGAACATAGGTAATAAGATCATCAGACACATAATGGAGCAGATGAATAACCAGCCTTCATGCCTACTGAGGAGGCTGAAGATGCACCACATTTGCCAGACTGCTTCCCTGCATCCCTGGTACCAATCACAGCCAGCTGAAGGCAAACAGAGTGTCACTGTCTAAGGGTTCAATCTTTCTCAGGAAAGAAAAAGAGGTTTCACCTCAGTAGCTCTATCCTGAGACATTGTGAAATCTGTGTTCCATTTGTAAGATTAACTTTACACCAAAAGCTCTACTCTATCAACAATGCTGGAACAATTGATGTGACCCCCAAGTGGGATTAGAATCACCTTGGTTGTAAAATGTGCTTTGAAGGACAATAGGTTTAACTGAATTTATTTTCACTTTATTATGATTGTGAACCACAGTAGTATTTAAATCAAACTAAATTACATGACATTAAATGTTCTCCTCAGTCTTCAGATCTTAATATTCATTTTTTAAAATAAAATTAATCCATTACTGATTTATTTTCTTTTAAAAAAATCTGCTGAACTGAGTAGCAGCTAACAAAACATATTTTTTTTAAATCTCTGTAATCCAACATTTATATTCCTCTAATCATTTAAGCAAAATGATTTTTGAACACTAAGGTAAACAAAAAAAAATTAGTCTGGCTTCCTAATAATGGTGATTCACATGTTTCAGTGGACATTAAAAAGATTTAGTGCAATTCATATGAAGAATTTAATTTGTTTGAAGCAATCTATATGTACATTCTGGACTAGTCTGTTGCAACAAGGAGTAAGAATGATGGATCTGGTAAGTAATATGCTATGCTATCAGTGAGCAATATGCTGTGTAAATTCATTCTGCTTTATGAATGGTTTCTTCTATTATTATAGTCCCATTGTTTAAGGTCTGCACTTTTAAATACTCAGCATTTTGTACAAGTGATATATAACACACATCATTATAACTGCTTACATTAGTTTTCTACTAAAAGTTTAGTTAGATGAGGATTCAAAATAGAAACAGAGCAAGTGACAGAAGCACAAAAAAACACAGAATCACAGATGTCAGGGGTTGGAAGGGAGCTAGAAGATCATCTAGTCCAACCCCCCTGCCTGAGCAGGGGCACCTAGACTATGAGCTAGGAAGCAAATAATCAAAGCATCTCTACCTTCTTCAATGGGTTCATACTTGAGAATGATTTCAAAGGCAGTTTCTTCAGTAGCATCAGCCTCATACTGCTCATTCCTGAGGAACTGAGCCAGATGGTGGTCAGGCAGAATTGTGCCGTTGGAAGAGAACGCGTGGAAAAGTTCCCGAAGTTCTGCTCTGTGTGCAAGTGTTTTGTAAATCTCCCTGAAATCTTCTATGTCTATTCTACTTTCCTTGTGCTTCTCAGTGGTTTTCTGAAAACAAAAACATAACAAATGTAAACCAGTCAATATAAGACATGCCACGGTACAAAGATAGACACAAAGCTATTGTTACTACGTGTAAGAGAGATAAAGAAAACCCCAGGACACAGTGATTGCAATGCATTTGCAAATTATATTCTTATTTTATACACATTAAAATGGCCATATGCATAGTCTAAGTAATAATAATAAACTTCTATATAGCACATATGCAATATTAAAACACATAACAAACCTCTAAATGCTATACAGTGGGATAAATCTGTAGCATGAAAATTAAGTAGAAAATATATTTAATATACCTCTCTTTAATTTAAACCATGTTGTTAAATTAAAATTTAATTTAAACCGTGTTGTAAATGCTCTCAGTTAAATTTACATACAACATACAGCAATCTAAAAAATTAAATAAGGATGACCAAATTATGAGATCCAAGACATCATGCAGCAAATAAGAAACACTATTAAAGTTTGGAGACATACTTTATAATAACCTATGACATCGTATTCCATTCTTATCAAGACAGAATGCTTAACTCTGATTAATTCTTCACACTTTCAGAATTCTTAAACTGTAAACTTATTTTTATAGAGCTTACAAAATGTTAGCACTCTAATTAATTTCAGTTATTCAGTATGAAAGTCACTAGAAAAACCAAAAGGGCAAATGAAATTGAGTAGAATAATGCATTTTTTACTATTTCTGTCATTTATATTTTTCTCATGTCTAACAACTTTATTTGTCCTTTTAAAATTTTCTACATGAAATATACAATTGTGCAGATGAAATATAGATGTTTCTAACATTTCAGCTTAATTAAAAGTTACCAATTTGGAAATGTACTGACAAAACTGCTCACAAAAATCAGAAATAAATGGCAATTCATTGCATTATTAATTATCATTAAATATGATAAAAAATTCATAGCTGCTGGCTTTAATTACTATTATTTAATTACTATTACGTTAGAGCAGTTGTGAAAATATACCATAAAAAAATAAAAGCTTTATGATACATTACTAGCTTGTCAAAATGCAGTATATTTCATGGGGAGTTCTAGCCAAAAATTTTAGAAATAATTATTTCAGCATTTGCTTTGAGCCTGTGAAACAGAACTGTAATTATAATTTTTAACAGAAAACAGCAGCAAGAATATCATTCAATATAAATGCCAATAATGAACATTTCATGACTGCTTGATAAATCCCATATCTAAGGTTGATATACTCAATCTAACTTCTAACACCTTTTAAGAAATCTGCAAGTTTACCCATAATTGTTAATTACAAAACAGAAAATACCAACTTATTTTGGAACGAAACAGTCTGTCAGTGCTCGGGACACATTCAGCTATTGTCAGAAAGTAAAGCTGGGTGAAAATTACATTTTTAATCTTAGTTATCTCTTGATGAAAAACAGGTAATACCACACAGGAGAGCTTTTTAAACTGCCAGAGCAGGGGCAGCCAGACAGATCACCCAGGAACAGATCCAGGTGGGTTTGGAATGTCTCCAGAGAAGGAGACTCCTTGAAGGGGGGTCCTGTCAAGGACCCTGCTACCTCCTGTCCCAAAATCCTTTTCCCCCTCTGACACAAGTGCATCCCTCCTGCCACCAGCATCCCAGGTGTCTCGTATAGCAGCCCAAGATCAAAAATCCCACAGCCTGCTGGTGACACCAGTCCCAGAGCCATGAGCTGACCTGTTACCTTTTCCTGTTGGTTTCCTCATTCACAGCTGCCATGAAGGGATAGAGGAGAACACAATTGTGTTCCAAAAGTCTCACCTCGAAAACATGTTTTAGATGTGCATGATTGAAAGGTATTTGCAGGTTTTGTAGCAGCTTCATAGTGCTCCTTATATCAATCTTCCCAAGCCTGAATTCATCGTAAATGATGGACAAAAGCCATGTACACAAGCTCTGGTTAAGGAAATTTGTTATCTAGTCTAAACCTGGCCAATGCACCCCCTCAGCAAGCCTCAGCCAGCTCTAGTTGGGCCAGACCACACTGCACTGGCTGCCCCAGGCCCTCCCCTGCCACCCAGCTGGGGGATCCCTTGTGTGCCAAGGCTGGACCCAGGCTTGGGAGCAAAAAAACATGCAGAAAGGCAGCTGCCACGGTGTAGGGAGAGGGAATGAGGAGGAGAAGCAGCAAAAGGAAGAGGCAAAGCAGCGAAAGGGAAGAGGAGGTCAAACAGGAGTAGGATATCTTTCTTCTTCTATAGTGGTTCTGTATGCCGGTTCCATGGTACCTCTCTGTGCCTGCACACTCTCAGCTCAGGACTTTATACTGATCCCCAGCTACCAGTGTTGCCATGTGGCACTATGAAGTCACAACTGTGCACCTATTGCAAAGTTTCCTTCCCACCAAGTGCCTCTCGCCACCCTGTCACCATCTTGTGATGTCTTCATGAAGATACCCCCAGGCCCTACATGTGTGCAAGGTGGGAGCCTAAATCAATAGTAATTTTTTTCAAAATGAGAAGAAAAACGGGATGTTTAGTTAATTTACTTTTGGATTACTCAGGAGAGTGCAGAATCTGTCATCAGTCAAACTCTACTTTGAAAGTAACTCAGGTCTGCAGTCACTGATTTTTTTTTTTCTGTGTGTTTTTCAATTGCTTCTAGAGGTGCAAATGAAAATGGAAATGAAACTAGGAATGGTCAAAATGTCAAAGGCAGTAGAGTGCTACAGGTGAGCTATGAAGCAAACTTTGTCCAACACATCCCTAACCCGTGCCCCACAGACTGCCCTTTGAAGGGGATCAGGATGGCACATTGGCCTCTCTGCCCCCCTCAGCAGAGTCACCCACAACCATGACCCATCTGCTTTTCCTTTTAGAGCCAGTTGTGATGCCAGGTCTCTGATGTCTTGGTCTTTCTGGCATTTCTGACCCATGTGAACCCTCCTTTCCTCCAGCCAGTTCCTCCTGCAGGCCTCATACCTGCTCTGCAGGGTAACTGGGGAGGAAGGGAGACCAGGAGGGAATTAACTTGATTCCTGAGCAGGAACCTGTTTCCATTCTCCCCCTGCCGAGGTCCCTTCCTCCTCCTGCTGAGAAGAGGGGAGGGGATCCTCTGCTTTCTGTGGGGCCTCAACCTGCTTCCTTTCTCTTAGGGAGTGGGTCTCCCCGTCAGCCTCCCTCACACTCCCTGATACTCCTCAACCTCTTCACCTCATCCTTCCGCTCAGCCCTGACTGAGCAGATCATTCCCCTGCTCACACCTCACACAGGGCTGTCTCCACTTCCCGCCATTTCTGGTGCCAGGCTCCGGCGCTCTCTGCAGCCTGAGGCCTGAGCGCCGCCATGTTTGCGTGGGGTCTCTGTGTGGGTGCCCACAGCTTTTCTAGCAGCAGCCTTCAGCCTGGTAGCAGCCAGGGCTGGACCTCTACAGCAGATGACACCTTGCAACTCAAGGGGCAGTTGAGATGAGAGCCACTGACCCCTTAGAGGGATTTAATTCCTCTGTACACTGGCAGAGGCTCAGTGCCCTGCTGTACGTGCAGCCCCCCTAGAGGCACCCACAGCCCCTGGTTGTGCTTAGTGGCGGGAACTAGTTCCCGCCCTTCCGGAGGCTGCTTATCAGCAGCAGGTGCTGCCCCTCTCTAGATTAGTTTAATTTTAACTGGCTCTGCCCAGGCTCTCTCAGCAACCTGCATGAAAATCCAGTATGTCCAAAATCATGCCATTTTGCAGTTTTTGTTCCCTGAGACTGCATCTAGTTGACAGTCATTTGCTTACCTACACTAAAATCACTTATTAATAAATCCACTTCAAGCTGTACCATGTAACTGTGATAGAAATCTCTTAAACATTGCTGTATCTTTCCTATGGTTGGAGAGCATTGCTGTGCTCCTTCAGTTCTTTACAGAAAGCTTCATTACCTGTGGGTCATTCTCTTTTCACCCCACAGTTGCTACTGAGATCCATCCAACACCCATCCAACTCTTTCAGTGCCTATGTAGCTGCTAAAGACCATTCAATGAGCAAGCATCTGTCTTTACATTGTATTTACCTGAATATGTGATTATTTCTTTGTTGAATATAGGAGCCATTAACATTTTATACAGCCCAGGGCTACTATAATGAAGGTGGCCTGTTGTGACTGCAGTTCGTGTCACAGTACAGAATAATACATAAGCTTTTAGATATAAGTGCTAACAGAAAGTGGGACACAGCACTAGAAATTCGAGATTGGGAAAAAACCCACTTTTTTTTCAAATACAAATATTGAACATGAACTAAGGAACAGTAATAAGGAACAGTAGGGAACAATGGAAAAGACAAGAAGTTAGATGACTTTCAGTTTCAACAACTATTCCGCCAGATCAATCCCTCATGAGATGCAAATATATGACATCTTGCAATATATACTGTTCTGTTCTGGAGAATTAAATTCTCTTTTCTTTAAAATGCAATTTCTATACAGCAAAATTCTACCAAGGAGTGTAATAAAACATTTAATATTGTAAGATAAGGTATTTTCCTATCTCCCCTATCCATCTTCCTTTCCATTTTCCTTCCATTTCCTTTCTCTGTAAAAGAGACAATCTGTGCTACCAGAATTTGCAACAAAAGCTGCTCAGAGGGATGGAGTTTGAGCAGAGTAACCGTTCTGATATGGCTGAAAACACTCATTTTTCACAAGGTCTATGAAATTGACCTGGAAAAGGTAATTATAATACAGTCTTTGTCAATTTTCCCTATATATTTTCTTCATGATGGGGTTTGTTTTTGTTTTTATTTTCTTTTGGAAAGTTGAAACTTGGAGAGGAATAAACAATATGAAAAGAAAGCAAAGTTGTACAACTCCATTGAAAATGTAACTGGATTTTTACATAAACACCTTTGTAACTCTGCAAATGTCTGAGATTTAGTTGTAACTTCTGCAAAAATAAGTTATCATCAAGAATATTTCTGTAATATGTTTCCAATACAGCTTATTAGTTGTTCTTATCTTTTGTTATTATGGAGTGGCTATGGTTATTTATCTCAAAGAGATGATCACCTACTTACTCTATCAGTTCAGACTATTTACACAACAAGATGTGTTTTTCTTTCAAAATAAAAGGTGAATTTTGTTGAAACTTTGCTCCTCTGTTTCCAGGTTCACTGACTCACTCGAATCATAAGGTTGGTACAAATGTACCTAAGCCAAATTGGCTCAAATCCTTGATTTCTGAAAATTATTTTGTATCTACCATTAGTTGTTGCTGCAAAGAAAATTATCATTTCTATTACACCACTAATATTATGCTTAGCTTGGCTTCATTGTCATCTCCCAGCTGCACTAAAACTGGGAGAAAATCAATATTTAATATATGGCATTTGGACTGGATATTTAATGTTTGCATTATAAAGTTTGCTTTCTGTTTTGCTAGTACTGCAGCAGGTAGAAAACGTATCAAAATTATGACAGCAAAACAAGTTTTGTCATTTAATTTTCAAATATATGTGTTGAATTAAAAGCAACTTTAGTTTCAGAAGAGAGAGGCAAATCTTGACCAGGCACTAAAGACTGAAGTTAGCAGAAAGCAAGGAAAGCAAATATTTCTAATCATCAGAAGAAATTAATGTTTTTCCCCCTTACATTCTCCAGAAATGGTACTAATTCTTTCTTTGCTTCATTCATAGAATAAAAAGACAATATTGTGAAAAAACCACTCCTACTTGTATGTTTCCCAGGCTGCAGTCTGTATTATAATCTCCACTGTATTCTTACTCCTTACAAAGTCATGGAGAAGAAAGGAAAATAAATATAATTTTGAAATGGAGGAAATAAAAGTGAAGGAAATACAATGAGTGTTCTGCCAAGTGTGTATTTCTCACTGATTTCCAATAATCACTGCATTAATGCCTCTGTTATAGTAAGACCTAATTCTGGGGTTATTTTCCCTTCTACCATAAGAATGGTTTAATATGATCAACAAACTGAAAAGGGATTTATTATGTGTTAAGTGAAAGATATTTTCCAAGTCTGTCCATTCTTACACAAACAGCAGATGTTATCAATCTTTTTAATGAAAGCTTTCGAGTTATTAAAAATGTGGAGTGGTTTCAAGAAGTCACCATTTTAAAACTTAACTATTATGAACCATTCAAAGCACAGTATCCTGAGATTCTCCAGAGTTACAGGACATATTAGTGATAGTAAGACTCAAGAATTGCCACCACACAAAACTGAGGGAATAAGAGCCCTAATAATAGTAACTAACAGGGGTGATAAGGGAAAGAGTAGAAGTAGGGGGGGTGTTGAAGAAAAAAGGTGATAAGACAAATTCACAGTTGGAGAAAGTAAGAATAAAGAGAGCATATATAATATAATTCTGCTGTTCTGAAAATTGAAGAGACCGTCTAGAAGAGTAGAACTGAAATCTCAGCTCCCTCATTTTCTTCCCTTCCTTAAATTTTGGATCTATAATTCCTAGAGATGTCCAATCAGTGCTCTGGTATCTGCAATCCTCAGTCTTTCTGAAGAAAGCTAATAGTTCTTCCTGAATCACATATGTATCATGCATTAAAATGATGAATAGCAAAGCATCAGTTGGCATATAATAATTAAAATAGGGAATAATTTAATTATATGTGATAAGTATCATTATATGTGCAAAGTAACCACGATCCCAAATGACACTCCCTCACAGTTAATACAAGTTTTTTTCACAAAACAAAAAGCATTAAAAACCAGGACATTTTCTATTCTGACTGAAACTTTGAATTACAAGCTTAAATCCTCAAGCACATCGCTGTGTTCTCATCTATGGCATCCTTCTTCACTAGCAAAGCTTCACAATCTACCTACACAGAGCAGTGCACCAGCCCTCCCAAGCCTATTTCCCAGCTTTCCTTCAGGTACTGGAGGCCATTAGGTGGTTTCCTTCCTTCTCTTCTCCAGGCTGAACAGACACAACTCCCTGGTCTATCCTCATGGGAGAGGTGCTCCAGCCCTCTGATCATCTTTGTGGTCCATCTCCTGACCCTCTCCAACATACCCATATCATCCTTGGGTTGGGGAATGTGTCCAGATCTGGGAACTGACTAGCTGAAAGTGTCCAAGTTCCTCAAAGGATTAGGAAAAACATATATTCACCCCAAAAGCCATTTCTTTTTGAATGGGGAATTGACAGCTAAGCCTCCTAGAAAATGGTTTCAGTGGAAAAAAATGGGTTTCAATAAATGTCTTTGGTTTCCGATAGAAATACTTTCTGTCTGGAATGAGATCATCAAAGAGAAAGTGAATATGTAGGAATTACTAAACATTAATACTTTTAACCTTTTAGAGCCTGGGGATTTTTTTACCTTGCAATGAATATACTATTAAGAGAATGCCCCCTGAGAACCTCACTACTCGGAAGTCAGACTCACAGAGCAAGAAATAGAAACCCTTGTATACACCTTGAACAGCTGTGTAGTCCTAGATCATAAAGTAATTAAGATTCCATTGATCTTGAAGCAAGTGTCAGAGATAATTTACCCTTAAAACTAGGTATCTTCCAAGTCATAAAGTCTCCTTGTGCTATCTTTCTTGCTTTATGGCATTCAACAGAAATGAAAAATAGTATTTTTTTTTCTAATGTGTATGAGTTCATTAGTAAATGTCTTCTAGAAATCCCCGTGATTATTTCTGTTAAAAACATTTTTTGCCAGGTCACTGACTATATTATTAATTTTAGTTAAGAACTTTATTTCACACAAGGCTTCCTATTTACAACTTATTTTAAATTATATCCTCATTAGAGACAGGTATGGGAAGCACAGCGTATTTCAAGTATTTATTATTCCTTCTTGTATTGTTAATGAATTAATCCCTGATGTGTATCTGCAGTGAAAAGTCACCTTCTTGTTCATCAGTTCTGCATGTCCATAAAATAAATGAGATTGCTTCAGGTACTGTATTACATAGATCCAGTACTACTGCTTTCCATATACAACATCCACATGCAAATTTATTCTGTTGTTCTTTCTTCAATAATTAACATTATCTGCTAATACATTCTTGCTCAGACCAGTTCCTCTAGTAATTACAACTGAGTGTGCAGTATGCATTCACTGAGCATCTATGACTTCCATTCTTTCTCTTCCCATCAAAAGGTCATTCTGAAGACACATCAACAACATGCTTTCTATCATCTGTAAGCCCTGCAAATGCAAGCTGTTATTTCAGCCTCTGGGCTGCAGTTCCCTCTGCCTAAATCCATTAGAAGGCATGGATTTAGCTGAAGCCAATGAAAAACGTAATTAACATTCTGGAATTCTCTGTGCAATCATTTATTTTCTGTTATCAAAGTGACATAGGCTGCCAAATGTGTGATGCAGATGATGGGACAAATTGAGCTTAAAATGCAGGGGTTTTTTTTTCAAAAGAACAGGCTATGTCCTGCAAAGTGTTCATGGGGAGAGAGAGATGATTAAAATGCATAGGCTCTATTTTGCCTTCAGCTGTTTTCTGGCTCTTCTGTTTAAGTCCCAGTCCAACAAAGTACTTAATTATTTGATTAATTATAATCATTTGAATATGTCCATTGGGAGGAATAGTATGATTCAGGTGCTATGATGCTAAAACTGGCTAAATTGGATCCTACAATGCTGAAAGACTTGATGGAGCATACAAAGATGGAGGACCTGATGCAGCAGGTACAGATAGATTACAGCAGGTACAGCAAGATTCCCTTCTTTTCACTGTAAACTTAAGACCATCCTGGAGAAAGTTCCTACAGACCAATTTCCAGCCTTTTGCTTCCACATATCTCACAAATTCCTTTCCATTATCCTGCTCCATTTTGGTCTCTTAGTCTATGAAACATGTTGATTATGAAACAATTCATTTACTTCAACTTAATACTACTCGATGCAGACATGGACTTAAAAGTCTAGAAGTTCAGTAAATGAAATTATAAGCATTTCTTTATTCTCTAGTTAAAAACACAACAGCCAAGTGAAGCATGTATGCAGCTGTGAGCTATAGTGAGCTTATTCCCTGCAAGTGTTCAATGTCAGCTTAAGGAGTTTCAGCTCTGGGTCTTTCTGTATTTTAGACCTTGAGGTTGTTTCCAGAACTATTTTTTAAACAAGATCAATTTTAACAATTTCTTAAGATATTTATAACCTCTATATCAGTTCTGCAAACATGCAGGAACATAGCAGAAAAGGTTAAAGCATTTGCAAATTTACCCCTGTAAATTCCAATGTCCATCTTTTGATATTGGCACAATAATTTATAATCAAATAAGTTGGAGTGGATGGAAACAAAAAGAACTCAAGGTATTTATGATAAAATTCTACATTCAAAAGCCACTTTGATGCTTCTGTTCCTGTTCTGTTAAACCCCTCATAGGCAGCATAATCCTGATAATTTTAACTCCCTAGAAGAATATTCACTATTTCATTTTCTCCTAAAAGACCAAATTATTCACTCTGTCATACTGTAAAAAAGTCATCTAAAGGCTTCATGATGTGCTAAGTAGAAAGGAAATTGCCAGGGGCTGTAAGCTTTGGGTCAAAGGATAGTTGTTTGTAGCTCATTAGTATGATGAAGTGAAATCTGAAATGGTATTAAATGTTTGTTTAAGATGTAATTAGTGAGGAATTTATGCATTTTCAACTATTCCATACCAATCTGAATTCTCATATCAACAGTGGCAGCAATGCTTTCTTGGGTAAATTATTTGCCTCCTCCAGAGAAGGGAAAACAATGCAAAAGCCAAAATATATTGCTCAGTATTTGTTTTTATTCTCTTTGCCACTTCTCTCTTTTCTCAGCTGTGCAACCCTAACTGCCAAGTAATGATTTCACAGGAGAGCTCAACTCAGCCTGTCCTGTTTCCTTTCTGCCTTTGGATATCTTCAGGTATTGAAAATTCAAACAAAAGCTGAATAAGCCTCATTACTTTATACCATACACCTCCACCACCACCCTCTCACTGCCCACCCTATTCCAGCCTCAACAATAATTCTGTGTAATTCTGTGTATATACACACTATGAGATGAAATAGAAACAATAAAACTAGAAGAGCTAAAAATCATAAAAGGCCTAGTTTTAATTTGCATACAGGATGCAATTTCTACTCAGATATTAATGTTGTCTAATTGAAGACTTACCCTACACAGATTTCAAGCAATCAGAAGAAACAAGGCTGTAGTGAAAGACAGGGGAGGAATGATTGAAAAATAAATGTATCCAAGCAAATGAAGCTGAGTATGCTGGGGACATCTATAGCAGTCTACACAGTTCTGCATAATCAAACTTTGAAGGAAAATTTAATGATCCAATAAGAATTTGTTGACAGCTAAACTTTTCCCCTGGTTGCCAACTAGATTTACAAATATGAAGTTAGAAATACTGATTTAGCTACTGTATCTAATATAATTACAGAACATTGAAGCTTTAGAAACAGCAGTTGCTGGTGTCTGTACACTTAAAAAAAACAACAAAACAAACAATAAAAAAAATGCTATGTTTTGTCGGGATAATAGCCTTTGAAATAACTGTCTGATCACTTAAAACATTTGACTTTTTTATCAAAGATTACTGTAAATACCTCTAAAACTAGACTTACTATTGATAAAGTTACTATGCCTTATGATAAGAATCAATTCCACATTAAAACAAGCCCTTTTTTAGCCTAATTTGTTTGTGAAAAGACATCACTTACAAATACTCAGAGCCATTTTCTCTTGTTCCAGAGTGTGGGTCTAGAATGCTGGACCTGTCTTCACTGCATCCTGACATCAGGGAGCTTCAGACAGTAATTCTATCTTAGCTTAGTCTTTTTAGAGCTGAACAGCTCTCTGCCTCTCCTTATGCTGTCCCTCCAACCAACCTGATGTCCCTTTCCTGGGTTTATTTCAGGATGTCAGTACCTTTCTTGTACTGAAGAACTCTTAACTGGACCCAGTACTAAACATACAGTCAGAATGGGGGGCTCCAGACAGACCAACATGAGTGAGCAGATTACTCCAAGGTTTATGAAGAATCTCCCTTGCAATTGCATCTACACGCCACTGAAAGCAGACAGATAATCTCTCCTTTGTTTTTACTGCTTCTATGATAGCAAGCCATACAGCCTAGAGAAGCAGGAATTAACTGAATTACAATGCAAAGGTGTAAAAAGCTTGTAAAGGATAAAAGAGGGATGACTAGGGACAAGAAAATTAAAAAATAGGACCTTGGATAAGGAGGTAAATGGGTTCTGTAGACAACAGACTTGCCTAGAGATCCTGAATATTATTGTTTTTTGGTTTGGTTATTTTTCATGTAGCTCAACTTTGAATTTATTCTATTGTTTGCATACAGCTCTGAAATTCAATGCCAAGCTACCTCCTAGCTTATGGTTGTCTCTCCATATGTCAATCTGCTATAACCTTTTGCTTTGTTTACTGAAGTGACAGCCATTTGCACTGTGTAGCTAAATGATCCTCTCCTGTGCATGAAAGAACTGCTGATGTTGCCTCCGACTGCAGAATTCTCATTTTGGTCAGTTTGCTTTTGGAAAAAGGATATTTAAATTTTCTATTTTAAGAACAACATATTGAAAGCAAAGCACTAAGATATTTACTTTTAAGTATTCATACTTTCTGATACGTACTTCAACTGCATAATCAGACATTAGTTATTCTCAGCTTTCTTGAATGCTGTGTTGGTGAGGTTGCTTTGCATAGCAGTTTTGTTTTATTCCTTACCTTCTTTCACTCTCTTGGATAAATTACAGATATAATGTATTTTTTCTCTTTTTTTTCAACATGAAACATGCTAAAATAAAAGAAGAATTTTCTTTTCAGTGGGCTGTTTTTAAAATGGATTATTCAGGATGCTGTTGCTGCACAGAATGCACTAATGAATGGTACAATTTAGTATCCCTGACTTCATCAGCAGACTATCAGTCCCAGTTCACTACACATAACTGTTCATCTTATGCCTTTGAAAAAAGTTCTTGAATGGCCACTGTGAATTCTTATCTCTGTCATCAATTAACTGAAACATTCTCGATGCAGAAGAAAAGCAGTTAAAGCATTAGACCTTCAGTGACATACACTCTCAGCTCTTCAGTTACTAGGTGCTTGTCCCCAGTCTCCAGAAGATGGACTACCTTTCAGGAAATCAATTCTGTTCTCATTTAAGTGGAAGGGCCTTGATTTTGCAGTATATCCTGGTCTTTCCTCAAAAAGATTTATTACAAAAGATGTAGAAATTCCCTGAACGTTTAGATTCCCTGTGTAAAGCCTCACTCTTGCAGATTTAACCCAAATCCCTAAAAGTTGCTGCAGATCTCCACTGGGGTCTGTATTAGAGCACAGAGGATTGTGGCCTAACCACAACAAGGGATATTCTGCTGCAGACTAAACCAGAAAAATAGATATTTCCCCTAGAGGTTAAGATCAAAAGCATGCTAAGACTGAAACAGCTAATCTATGTAGTGTTAAAACCATACATAAACTTCAGAGATTGTTAGAGCATACACTGTAACACTGGAACAATAACTTTTCTCTTTTAAGCAGGTGAGCTAAGTAAGAGTTATTAATCACCATGACACTCCTTGGTATTACTCCCAAGCCTATCCATCTAGGAGAAATTAATCTGAAATACGGATTAATTTCAGCATTGCACTCTCTGGGCAAAAAAAAATCACAAAGAAACCCAGGGAGCACTCACCAGACCTCACTCTCTGCACTGCTGTGAAAATCACTCTGAAGAGATCAATAAGCTGAGCACGTTCACCTCAGAGTACCTCTCCTGCTTTGCCAGCTCCTAAGCAGGGAGGAAAATGCATGAACTCTAACCTCACCGTGGGGATGCTGCTGCTGCTTTGCTAGAAAGCAAGCAGGGAATAGTGAGTGACTGGATGCTATATATAGGATGCACAGCTGAAAAGCCTCCACCTGTGTTTTGGGGAAAGGCCAGCAGTAATCAAGGCTCAGAAGTTTGCAGGTAAGAATACATTAAAGCAATTACTCTAATTGTAGGTTAGCTTCACCAACTGAGAATATGTGACCTTTATTTCATCTGCTCTCTTGTGATTAAGGAGTGCGGATGCTCTCCTAACCAAAAAGTCACCTTCCCTTGAAATACTAAACAAGTGCTTGTAAGAAGTTGGCTAATTGATATTCATTAGCTCTCTTTCTACCTTGGGGCTAGAATATTGCTATTTCACTTATTTTGGACTCATAAGCCAGAAAGTACAAAAGGGAAACCCTTAGAAAACTCCAGAATACCTGGCAGACAGAAGTCTTAATTTTTAATAGACTCGAATAATTAAATCATTACTTTAAACTAAAGGCTTAGGAGTTGGTACCCCCTGCCCATTTTGGGATCAACACTGGGCAGGAAGAAATTTAATCATTCCAACAGATGATACCCCAGCAGTCAATCCTTTGTTATTGAATTTCAGCCAGAAGCCAAACCTTTAGCCCTCAAAATGTTGTATACTCACTTGATATGGACAGACACATATCAAATAATAACAATAATAATTGATTTCCTGTCCTTAAGGTTACCAGAGGCCATCTAAATGTTATGAGTGTCTTTCATCAACTTCTCAATCTGTCAGTTCCCAGGGGTTGCTATCCAGATGATTTTCTGTAGCCCTGCTGTCAAAGTGGTGAGTGAGTCTCCACTGTTCATCGGGCAGGTGACATCATCTCTTCTGAACACTGAACTGAAATGTTCACTGAAGGTTGAAGCACAGACCTAATCTTAGTTGGTTTTGTCTGCCCAGCTCCCTTCACAGCACCACTAGGTTTGGTGTTTCTGATTTTCACTCAGGACAATAGTGCCAAATGCCATTTCACTCTGAAATACAGAGGAAATCCAAAATAATGTTATTTGACTAACAAAATTGGTTTTATAACTTATCCCTTTTGAGTTCACATTTTATTTATGATGCAGCTGCTGTTCACTGACATTTGGTTTTCCTGAAAACCTTGTGTTTACTCCAGTCTTTACTGAGAGATCCCCAGATGTGTAGTGTTATATTTACTTGTTCAAAGTCTTGTTATGATTAGTCATTGAAAAACTCATTTATTGAGAAACGTAATGTTTCCCTTATCTCCCTGCCTGCCTGGATGATCACAATTCATACGACCAGAAGGATCATTTCTGCTTGAGAGAAGCTATCTGGTTTGGTTTTTTTTCTGATGTAAATCACATTTATGTCAAACTCAGACATTGTAGTAGTATTCTAATTCTCTTTCCTGTGTCTTTTTTTACTCAGACTGTATCCTAGTCAGATTAAGCTCACACACTTTTTTTTTTTTTTTTTTTTTTGACTGAGCTAGTATAAGAATGAAAATTTTCCTGGAACTAAATTTTACAGTGATAACTTCCTGATATGCAAAGAAAACTAATGTAAGCTGATGGATGAGATGTGGAACATGATGTGTTTTGCCTCGTGGCTAATGACTATAGGGCTGTTAGCAATATTTCACTGATGAAAATACTATATATATATATATATTGAAAAATGTCTTTGGATTGCTAGCTACAAGATGGCACTATACCAGGAACTGTGAAACAAATGTTATGGGTTTGTAATAGATAGAACTGGGACTGATTTGGGACTGAAGAGTGTTGGCAAGCTCATTTACAAACAGAGATCTGTGGGCAGACAGACTAAATGCATCCTGAACACTTCTGCTAGACCAATCTGTGCAGAATTATTCTGGTAGGAAGTATTTGACAGGACAATAAAGCTCCAGTGCCTAAAACTAGGTAATATGATTCCCTTTTGAACCTGGTTGGCAAAAAAAGCTGGTTTGCTGAATACCTTACCTCAAATTAATTCAAAAGTGCTTGGCAATAGTTACCTGTATATTGAATATTTGTTCTAAAATATGCTATTCCCTTGTCAACATAGTTCAGGGTTTCTTAAAAGACAGTATTTTTTTTTTGTGGTAAGACCCTCAGACTTATTTTACAGCACTGCATATTCTCACAATCAAAGTAACCACAAAATCTGCCTCCAAAACCATTCTCATTTAGCTGGAATTTCTACTCAACAGGTCTCTATCCACCAAAAGTTTCTAATTAAGATTTTAGATATCAAGTTGAAACATCATTGTTGACTTTTGTTGCAAGGGTGAGAGAACAGATGATGCAGCAGTTTACAAACAATGGGTCAGACTAATTAGTTACCTCATCAGCATGAGATAATCCAACATTTAGCCTTATGTCTAGTACACACATTTCAACAGTGATACGTGTCTACTCTATTATATTAGACAGGGGAACTTAGAAGAAAAAATAAAGCTCCTCACTTTTCTGTTTCTTTAACTAGAAGAAAAAATAAAGCTCCTCACTTTTCTGTTTTTTTAACTAGAAGAAAAAATAAAGCTCTTCACTTTTCTGTTTTTTACCAAAAGGGTAACATTTTCTGTAGTAATTTCCCTAGGTCTAAATCTACAGTAATTATCTGAACTGGTAGAAGGGCAGAAAGTAGAGGGAAGCAAACAGCAATCTGTTCAGCACACACACAAAAAAGGGTTTCTTTCGGAAATGACAATTAGGGTTACCTAAAACACGTTGGTGCCACACTCAGTGCTGCACAAAGCATCAGCACAGACATGCTCTTTTGAAAAAACAAAAATAAATCTCATTTATTCAACAAGCTCACAATATATACAAGCAATCAACTGCATCATGCTATATAAACATGCAGACTGGATCTGCAGAGCATCTTACAAACACTGACATTCTGAGCAGATACTTGGGGAGAGTTTATCAAGTGTAAATACACATTTTCTTTAAGTTCTCTCTCTGGTTTTTCTACCTCGTGTGTTGTTTCCTTTTACATGTTGTCTTTTCTTGCTCTGAGCTGGATTTCTGGCGATAGCATCAACTCTGAGACCTATTTAAGTTGTTTCAGTTTAAATACATAAAAGTAAATAATTTCCAGTTGTGTAATTATTGTCACTCCCAATAGCTGTGCCTTTGGCATTTGCTTTATAACTACTGTCACTTTTCAGTGACTAGCAGGCATTCAAGTACCAGTAGCCTGTCTGAAAGCCATCATTAGCAAATCAAAGCAGATATATTTGTGTATTTCTGCTTCTCAGTCCTCAGAGTTCTCTGTCCTGCTGCTACCTTAGCTTAGACTCCTGCCAAGCAGCTAGTCTGCCTAGCAGCAGATGTTGTTTTCTCTCAATATTGAGATTTTTTAGCAACTCTATTTCTAATACTAGAGACAGGAGGGGGGAAAATGTCTACAGTGGTTCTATAAAGCCTTCAAGCAACCCAGTGGCAAAGCCCTGATTCAGCTGAATGTCTCTGAGTGTTGTTTGCAGAGACCACCCTCATTCCTGCCCCCTCTCTGTACCAAGCAGCCTTTCTCTCCAAGGTGCTGTCTCCTCCTCAAGTGAGGAACCACAAAAACCACCAAAAGCCAGCAAATCCTGCTGTTTCCCACTAGAATCTAGCTGCTGTCAGCTCCATTTCTGTGACTATTACACAGCATTTTCTAACAACACCGGTTTTCCCTTGTTTAGCAGGAGCACCAGAGGAAATCACTGTGATTAAGAGTTCTTGAAGCTGAGATGTGATTCAAGAACTGCTTCAGCCACATGCTGGGGCTCTGTGGAATGAGAATCAAATATCCTCTTCCCTTTAACCTTTTCTCATCTATTTAGCTTGCAGGCCCCTCGGGGTGTAGGTGGTGCTTTGCAAAGCACAGCTCCTCCTTTCCCTTGGTGGTCCTTCAGAGCTGAATTCATTCCAAGGCTCAAGAAGAACAGGGACAGATATTAAGCAGATTAAAGGTTGCCCAAGTGTCAGTCACTGCAAGGGTGAAAGATTACTAATAGTCAATTTTCACTGAAGAAAAAAGGGGAAGAAGAGCATGTGTCTGTGCAATCACACCTATTAATTAACTCAGGGATAATCATCTCTTTGGATATATCCTTCCATTTCAGACCTGCATTATAGCTGAGGCTAAGATCTTCATCAAGCCTCACTCCTCTTGCCCCTCCCAAGCTTATTTTTAAGTTCAGTCATGAGAGGTCTAAATGAAGTTAATTTTTGCCTCCTTCTAGGGCCTTGATACATTAAGGTTGTCAAATTTGTGTCACTGCTTTATCTCCTGCTATAAATGCTGACATCTGGAGGGTGTAGATCATGCACGAGTTCATTTTTTAAATTGCCCAGAACTTACAACAAAAGATAAAGATCTAAATGACCCCCCATACTGATATTTTCAGAAGATATAAAAACCCCAAATCCTATTTAGGGCATTATTTACTTTAATAGAAGATTAAAATGTGCAATAAACCCCTGGGTTTATTTTTGTATTTTTATTGTTTGGGTTTTTTGGTTGTTTTTTTTTTTTTCCTGGTTCCGTTCCTCAGCTGTTCTCAACAAATAGCATCTACAAATTAAAGTATCTTATTCTGCAACATAGAATAAGATTCTTTTCAGAGTGAGGCAAAGAATCTGGATCTTTATTAATTAAGATGGTAGATGTTATGTTTTTGTTTTTTTGGTTTTTTTTTAAGGCTAAAGAATCTAATTACAGTATGCATTTGGGGACAGGGAGGGAAAAGAAGATGCTAAATGAGTAAATAAAAATATAATTCAGTTGGAAGGAAGGTGATGACAACTGGAAGGACCAAAATAGCCAAGGTCAGAAAAAGACTAAATCACTGATTCTGCAAAATGACAATTTTTAATCTGATTCATTATTGTTTTGGCTAATTAAAGTTCCAGTTTTGCACAGTGTCTTTTGCATTGTATCCTGTCTTGTGAACACAAGTAAAACAGGTTTCTCTGATGTTTTTAAAAGCTTTCAAATTCAAAGTCATTGTGAAGAGTAAAAAAAAAGTTTTCTTAGAAATTGTCTTGACCACAAATTCATTTTAGCAGGGCAGAGAAAAGTTATAAACATAAATAACATTCAATATTTATTGACTTTTGCTAGCAAAGAAAATATCTCAACAATATTTTAGAAGATCTTCTATGAAAAGCTAATGCATTATATATATTTAGGTCTTTTAGCCATTAAATCTGCCAACTGCCACCATAAACTCTGCTTCTGAGGCCCACAAAAATATCTTTCTTAAAGGAAAATAAAATTGCTGATGATATGTTTTTATGAAAGATATGGGTGTTGTAAATTAACTGCTAAATTACTAGTAACACACTAAAACACTCAACATGTGCTAATTGCAGGTCCTCATTTCACTACTCTTCTAGCCAAGCTTATCATGTAGAGGATAGAAAGGAAAAGATTTAGCAATTATCTGTCATGGTATAGTACAATATTCTTTTGAGACAGAAGAATCAAATAAATAGTGTATAACACTTGATAATAAATGCTGTGTCAATAATAACTCTGGTGAACAGCAGCTTACTGACAACATACATCTCAATTTCTTTTCATTTCCATACCTGAGCAATAGACAAAAAAAAAAACACAGCAAATTTGTATAACCACATTTTTGCAGTTACCTTAGTATTTGCCAGTGAAGAGCCTGCAATTACTACAGTTTGCCAGTGTGAATAAACTATACCCTGGTTAAACAGGCTGAGCAGATGGTGGTGTCTAATAGCAAATGATGGGGTTTTTTTGCTAGTAATCTCTGAGGTCAAACTAAAGTAAAAAAGTAATTACATAGATCAGAAAATGTATTCAGTTAAAGACAAGAAGAGAGAAACTGTAGCATCACTTTTGCTGGAAATGAGCATGGCTGAGTAGAAAACCCATGGGAAATTGGGAAACAAAAGTTCCTGAGACAGAAAGTCCCATCTTGCCCCTGGCAAGTCCATTTTGTCTTTATAAATAGCACCCAAAGGATGTGGGTCATACAGAGCAGCCCACTTCAGCAGTCCCTAGTTCCAGGAATCTACAATTTGGTCACATCAGAGACTGGATTAAGATTCATTGTGAGGGTTTCAGTGCCTCCACTGGAGCAAGAGTACTGAGGAACAATCAGACAATAGTTCTCCCCTGTCATATGTACTTGGGAGTAAAGAATAGACCTAAGCCTTTTTTGGGTTGTTGGCCATTCATTACTTAAAATCTGCTTACTCAATTGATGTTCCAGAGGACTAATAGGGAAGGGAACAGTACACTCCTATTTACTTTCATAAATCAGGTGGAAGGGAGGCCACATCCTGCTATTAAAAGTGATCCTGAGCTGTTTCTTTCAGTCATGAGAATAGCAACACACCAAATTAATGGAATTTCTCTCATTTGTGATGCCTTGTTCTCCTTGGTCCAGCTCATTTCTGATGCTGGAAATCAAGCTGGCTAACGAGCACTTTAAGAACACAAAAACTCTCTTTTGGAAGAGACAACCCAGTTCCAGCTGCTTTCAGATGACCAGTGAGCTCTCCTTGCAGGCAGAACAGCATGTGAAGTGCTCCTAGGTGGCCACTGCACAAGTGCCAGAAGAAAACCAACCTGTCCAGGCTGACTTACAGTTTCCCATTGGAAGGACCAAGCAGTACTAGTGGCAGCCAAGAAAATCCAGAGTCAAGGAGGCAGGTAAAAAGAGTGTCTTGGCAGTATTTTGGGGAGGCTGTGTGTCTTGAATAAAGGAGTACAACCTTTATATTTCTTGCAATGATAAAAGCTTGTCACAATCTTTTTTGCAGCACAGTATCTTTCCATTACTCCACACTCCAGCATGCAACACCTTCTGGAGAGTAAAATTGTCAGTGTAACTCATTCTGGGATTGTTCCTGACACTGCTGTACCAATCTATTCTCTGCTGCTCCAGCACCACAGCTTTCAATGGGCTCTAAACACCTTCTCTCACAGCCATCAACAAAAGCCAGCTGAGAGACAGGAAGGCTGGGCAGAAATCTAGTGAAATATCCATTGGACTGGGAACATGCTACATAATTGATGTTATGATGATTTTTTAAAGATTTAGAGTAAGACACTAAAATGCCATCCCAGTATCCAGCTACCAGAAAAGAACAATGTTTTGTCAATTTTACTACATGCATGATGGTTATAGCCAGGCCTTTTTGTTGCTTGTTAATTAATCGTGTTTTTCCTGCCCAAGACAAAAAAAAAAATCAGAAAAAATACATATAGTATTAACTGTAATACTTTGCATGTAGGATAATAAACTGCACAGACAGTGCTGGTCTCTTCACCTTTCTTTATCTTTTACTGTTTACCTGAAGTGGTGATCAGTATTCTAAGTCAGGCCAACCCTTAATTTTCTCACAGAAAATATGAATCAAGCCTTTCAAGAAGCAGATGAAATGAGATGATTGTTGCCAGTCTTGATAAACTTTGCTTAATTGGACCTGGCAAATGCACAAGAAACACTGTGATGTGGACTTAATATAGCACCTACCCTTAGAAAACTTTGTAATGCAGTTGGCACAGCATGTAGAAAGTTCTGTTCTCTGCATTTAAAGTGCTACAAGAATTTACTCTCAAACTTGTTCAGTGCCTTTGTCGTTGGGTGGGGGAAGAAGAAAAACCCAACCCACAAAGAAAACAAACCCCACAGCTTAAACTAAGAATCTTTTTACCCTTTTCAGTGGGTTAATAAACACTGAGCCTCTGCCAGCAGTCTGTTCTGGAGAGATGCCCCTGCATGGAACCTCAATTAACCATTAGAAACCAGCAGAGCCTTTTGGAGCCTACAGTTACTTCAGAACTCTAACAACTCAGATGAAAGATGCAGATGACATTATTTGTTTCATTCTAAAGTGAGAGTAGTGAGGGCTCAGATGAGCAAGAGCAGGCTCCTCTTCTACTGATCTGCAGCAAGACAAAGGGATACAGCCTCTGTCTTGGAATTAACCATTCATTTCAAAGAGACAAATTGCATGAGTACTAGATTATGAAAGGCACATCATTATATTTGATGTCAAACCAGGAATTACCTGCCAAATCTCTTCAGTCCTAGAGAACTGTATTCACCCCAAGACCACTCCCTCCTTGCAGCATGACAAAGTAGAGAGCACTGGTGGCACCACAGGAAGGGACTGATGTCACAGATCTTTACATCCTATCAGTTCTGGGCAGAAATTATCTTTTCTTCCTTTTCTCTATTGTTTTGGGATTTTTTAACATCTTTGTTCTTGAGCCTCTTAGATCATGGCAGTTAAAAGGGGCATGCATTTCTGAACTGAACAGAATGGGTAAGGTGATTACAAAAGGACAGACCCAGAGAAGTTCTCTTTCAAGTACTTCTGGATTTAACACTGAAAATATGGTCTTCAACATTAGGAAACCCTGGAAAACCTCACTGAATTCTGTGCTTCAGAGAGAAAGAATCATACAGAGCATTTAAAACTGCAGTTTTAGCTGAAGAATCCATGGCCAAAGACATTGAAAGAGAGAAACTGGGGGGTTTTTAAGGAAGGGAGTGAGAATTAACTTGGTATCTTTTTGGGTGTGCATTTGTAGGGGCAATTCTGTGTTCTCCCTTATGAAAGGGCTGGGGTGCTGCAGGGCATTGCTGTGCTCTGACTCACCACAAATAGTCTCCAGAGAGTAGATTACTGAGAATGACCACTGGCAAGTGAGATTCACTAGTTAGTGGCAGCAGACATCATGCCCACCAAGATCAGAAACCCAGGGCAGCAACTTCACTGGCTCTTCCACTTCCTAGTGAATGCAGATTTCTCTCTGCTCCCTGCTAATGGAAACCAGCTTAACCCACTGCTTGTAAATGGAGATTCACAAGCACTTCTTACCAAGAACCCCCACAGTACAACCCATATTCACAAAGGGATGAAATGTGGGTTTCTGGTTTATTTCATCTCGTTTTCAGTACTTTGCAGTGAACCTGGCCATTGGTTCTGGCTGTCAGTGCCTGTCACAACAGTTACAGCAGTTCACCAAAACCTGGCTACCACTTCACTGCAGCGTTGAGCTGCTGTATAATAAGCACCTTTGTTTAGGGCTCTTTCAAAGTTTGGAAGCACTGGCACTGTGCCTGGTTCAATGTAGCTATCAGAGTCTTTTCACTGACTTTAATTGGAGCTGGATTAGTGCCTAATCATAAACAACAAAAATCATCCTGCAGCAAGCAATGGTCACATTTGACCTCAACATTTCAGTACGAGGCATTGGTAAGGAAAAAAGCTAGAACATAAAAGCTAGAAAAATAATATTTTCCTGTCAAGCGATGAATGATAGAGAACTACATGCAGTACAGTGACCATATGCCTCAAATTTGTCTCAAACTCCCCACATTTCTTTTCTCTGCACAATCTGTGCAGTTCTGATCTTTGGCAGCTGCCTGAGCACAGTGGAAGAGAAGGCTGCTTGTCTGCCTTGAGCTGGTGTGGGATTTGTTGTTGGCAAGCAGAGCTGACAAACACTTCAGTTCTGTGACCAAATGTCTTTGCCATTGTTTTTATTAGACTCTGGGATGTTTTGCTTGATATTTTTGTTAATAAATTAATAAACATCAGGGAACAGCATAATGAACATGTGTATGGATGCCTATTTTTCTGTAGAAAAGTGTATTAGTTTTCAGGTTTTTTTTCATTCACAACTGTAGCATTGTTATAGATTTGCAGTGACTGGCCATCTGCATCACAGAACATGGCTTGGGTTGGAAGGGACCTCTAAGATTATCTAGTTCCAACCCCTTACCATGGCAGGAACAGCTCCCACTAGACCAAGTTGCTCAAAGTCCCATCCAGCTTGGTCTTGAATACATCCAGTGATGGAGCATCCACAACTTCCCTGGGCAACCTGTCTTTACCTTCAGTTTCTTTATATTCTCTATGTACTACAGATGAGACATCTCATGCTTCATGGCTACCAAAGTCCAAATGGAGCATGTGAAGTGCAGCTTGAGCCAGAAGATTAGTAATGCAGGAAAATAAATGCTGTAATATTATTAAGCTCGTTATAATTAATTTCTGTATCTTAAGTCTGGTTTTATTTTTAGGGAATTGATTTTTGTCAGTGCTACTAAGGAGGTACATTTTATCTTGGGTTTTGTAACGTATTATACGAGTTGTTTCTTTTCTTTCTAAACATCTGCTGTTTGGGAGGCATAAGAAGAATAATCTCTGTTTGCTTTATTGTATCTACCAATATGAGAGATGAAGTCAATCAGATATGGCAAAAAAAATCATCAATGTCTGTAACCTATGTCTTGTGAAACTAACTTTTCTGTTTGCTGTCTTAAAAACCTAAAGGGTATTCTAGTAACACCTTCATTAAAGGACCTTTCATTAAAGTTTCCTTAGCAGCTTTTTATCATGTTTATTCTCAAGCATCAAGCATTTTTATTGCTGACATCCCAAATGCTGGTTGGTTTTGTCTCCTTTCACATTTGAGAGCATTATTTGCATGCAGTCAAATATGGCAGACAGCTGGAGAAACTTCATCACGGGAGCAATTTTGTTAAGTCTGGCAACTTGTAACCAGTATATTCAGTGTTCTCTTAGCAAGAAATAGAAGTTGCTGGCAAGGAAATTTTTTTTGCCTTTTCCTTCTCTCCAAGGCAAATAATTTCAAGCTAATCTCTTTGATTCTACTTTGACAAATGTGTCAAAACTCCTGGAAGCAAATGCTGTAGGCTATCTGTTTTAAGAGGTTCATTTGTGTACTTGTAATATTTTTATTCACAAGGAACATGCTTCACCACTCCTGTCACACCAGCTCAGAGACTGAACTTTTCCCCTTCAAAGGTTTACCTTCTAAATTACCTGCAAAGTTTGTTCTTTTTTAAAAATCCCTGCTGGATGCATAACTGCACATCCAGCTTAATTCACTAGGACTACAACACATCTTGACCATCCTCAAAACTGCCTACTTTTGGTTATACCAGATGAAACTCCTTTGCCTGCTGAATAAAGATGAAATGTTGATGTCTGGGCTCCTCTGTCTTCTTCAACTTTGTTGAGTTTTTCACTGCTGTGTTTAATAGCAGTTAAACAGGTTCATAATGCACCCTAGATAAGATTTCTTTACAATTTGATTTCTATTTGAGGTGATAAAAATTCCTCTTGGTTTCAAGGCAAGTTGGCCAAGACCCCTGTAATGAATATTAAGCAATGAAGGCTAAAAAAAGTGGAGGTGGTGAAGATTCCTTTTGGAGAAGCAAAATCATATAAACTATTCTGGAAATAAGGGGAAAAGATTGTTTGAAAGAGACTTCAGGTGGTAAAACATAGAAAGGAAGGGTGTGGGACAAGAAAAGTCAAGACAATCTGACTTTCAGCTCTGTCCATGGCAGACCATACATCTGAGAAAAGTGCAATTTCTCCATGGATGATTTACTGCTAAGCTCATCAAGCCACTGCTAGACTTTTAACTTCCAAAAGTCAGGGAGTATAGGGGAGTAGAAGAGATCTGCCATGTATCATAATATGTATTACCTGCCCCACAGTTACATCATGTTCCTCCAAAGAATATATTTTAGCCACTTGTGCACCCATCAGGACTGAATTGGTCTCTCCAAGCCCATAGAATGACCACCATATAATAAGCTCCTCTTTTCCATTCACCATTCAAACAAACTTCAGAGGGAGAATTCTTGGGTTTTTTTCATATAATTATTTCCTGTGACAGCAGGACTTTCTGGCTTTGTGACTGAGATTTTTCATATGGAAAACTGCAGTATTGATCATTTTTTTTTCTGTAGAACTCTGTAAATATGTGCTTATTTCTTCTCTGAGAATGGCTGCACCCATCATCTTACTTCTGGTGCATAGGTAAGACTCATGTTACCCACGGTAACACTGGGGTGGTACTTGTCTTTCTGGATGTCCTCCTGCTTTCAGGGAGGGAGGATGAAGGATGTGTCTTGCTAAGGTGAAAATCATATATTCTTCAGGAGCAGAAGAGTGTGAGCTCCTTTCAGGACTGTCAGAGGGCAGGCACTGCCACACCCCACACCCCTGCAAGTCTCTTACAACTGATGGCAGTCATTGCGATCAAAGCTAGAATATATTTCTGCAGATACTCTAATTGCAAAGCACAGCTGAAATACTGAGAAGCTGGTGACTACAGCAAATGTGCAATGCAGCAGTTGCCTTCACTCCATTATTTAGCTGCCCAGAAACTCTTTATAATGCATTTTTTTTTTCCTCTCAGCTCACAGATTTCACCGCAGCCTGGTCTCTATTTCTTTACAAATAATTTCCCCCTTCCTCTGCCCCTCACCACAGCCAGCTTGAGCTTTTGGCAGCTGAGATGCTGCAAGTGTAGATGTGGGAGGTCATGTCAGGGAAGTACAAGAGATGGTTCTTCAAACTCCAAGGGAGTATGAAAGGCACTACATAGAAAATACTAATTTTTCCCTTTTCATTTTCAAAATTCCCAGGTTGTGGGTGTGTAAATGCACATTATGAATCATGGTGGAATAGTATTATTCAGCATGTCCTTAACTACTCTGTTTCTAAGGCTAAGAGTCTTATTTCTTTAAATGAGGCTGCTCTATATTTGTTACAGAAGTCCTCTAAGGGTGAGTGAGCCTGATAACTGCACTCCCTCTCATCACATCCCACTGGGAATTGATCAGGTGTTCCCTATCAAGAACTAAAAAAAGACATTTCAGAAAATGACTTTTTTTTTTTTTTGGTTCTTTTCTGAAGATTCTTAAAGTAAGGAAATAAATGCAAAGGACTGGTTAGAACAGGACAAACCCATGTGAATATCGCACAGCTGAGTCAAGAGCTAGCAAGGGCAAGCCAATGACCAAAACTGTTTAGTTTTGCAGCACCTAGTTGGTATTTTTAGCATACATTTAGTACTCCATTTTAACTGCTGATCTACTACAATCCTGTGCTGGGGACAAAGTAAAAATAAATAAATCAAACTGAAGCCACTACACTCAATTGTCATATAAGCAATTTGTCTTTGCCATGGCTGTCTCTCCAGCATTATCTTTTTGCCAGTAAATGTTGTGACAGAATGAGTCCTTGCCTGATGCTCTGATTGCAGGTCACATTAGTGGCAATAAATACACAACTCTTGCAGGTGTTTTCTCACGAGTGTTCAAATATCAGTAAGGGCTTCTGGTTCTGTCTGTGCTTAAATTTTGCTTAGCTGAATTTTTTGGTTTTCAGGAAATTAAAAATGCACAGTACTCTGTGTGGTACTTAGGGAGCTTAAAATTCCAGTTATCAGTTAGGAAATGTGCACGGGTGACTTCTCTTAGAGTAGGCTTTTGAGAACCAATGCTAAGTTCTTCTCATGATTTCTGCTGGATGTAATATTTTCCAAAACACAACATTTATACTCCAGCCCCTAATTTCTGTGATTCTGTGATTTCTAACTACAGTTTGGGCAGAGAAAATTCTGAAATTAACTTCTGTATAGGAGACACATAAAACTCTGACTAATCCTATTCCTTTTTTCCTGTTCACTTGTTCTGTTTTATCCAGAATGTTATTTTCCACTTATTCTTCCATCTTCCAATAGCTTTAGCCTGAAAATGTAATGGCAGCATCATGTGTTTCTCTTGTGGTCTCTGGCAGAAAACACATTACAACCATACCAAAGAACATGATACTCTTCTCCAGTGAAGACTAAGGCAGCATCTGCCAGCAATGGCTACCTCCCTAATCTTCAGCAGAAATAGGATGGGCAGAGTTTCCTTAGCACAAGGGAGGCTGGGCAAGACATGGAAAATAGAATCACTTGGAAGAACAGAAACCCAACTACATTTTTA
>JANHGL010024715.1:27791-100408 GCA_024611195.1 Ceyx melanurus | reverse complement strand
TGATTCAAAGTAATTTATAATCAATAAAGATGCACTTAATGCATTCAGTTGGTCTTAAACTGAAGGAAATACTGGCTCCTCGGCGGGGATACCCCCGGCTCCCTGCCCTCTGCCCAGACCTCGCTGCGTGTTCACCGACCCGCCCTCCCCCCGCTCCCTCCTTCGAATTATTACCTTCATCTTCGAGCTCTAGTTTCTCCAGCATCCCTTCGGAGGCGGCCGGGAGCTGAGAGGGAGCCGGAGCCGCTGCCGCCGCCGCCGCCTGCGGGAGGGAAGAGAGCAGAAGGAGATGAGCATCCAGGCGCGGACTCACCGGCCCCGCGGCGGCATCGGAAGAGCCCGGCGCGGCGGTGGGGAGGGGAGCGACGGCGCGGAGAGGGCGGCTGGCGCGGTTCCCGCCGAGCGCTGAGGGGAGGCGGGACGGCGCTGAGGCTGGGCGGTGGCAGCGGCTGCCCCTCGGCCTCCCACACACGCACGGTTCGGTGTGCGCCGCTCCTTACACACACCCCGCACACACTAAGGGGGAGGAACCGGGACTCGCCCTTTCCTCCCCCCTCTTGGCGGCGGCGCCCAGCCCATTAACCCTACGGTCGCCGGGCTCTCCGCGGGCCGTGCCTCCCGTAGACGCCGCCTCTCCCCCCCGCACGGAGGGAGCGGCCGTCGGCGACCGATAGGGACGCGGGGAGGCCGGACTCGCTTTGGCGGGACAGCGCTTCACGCCACACCTCGCCGCCGCCCCTCCCCTGCGCCTCCCCCGCCGGAGCCGGCAGTGGTACGCTCCGTTTTGCTGCAGTCGAGCCCGTCGGGCAGCGGCGGGAGGCGAAGGGAACTACCACTTCCGCGCGCGGCCAGGGCGGGGGAGGAGGACGAGGTTTCGCCGCCCCGCGGGCTCCGCCGGCCCGGCCGCCTTTCGCCGCCCGCTCCGCAGGCTCGGGTCGCCGCCCGGCTGCCTTGGGCTAGCGCGGTGCGTGACGAAGCGGAGGGGAGGAAAGCCCCGCGCTCCCCCCGCCGGCCGCGCTCGGTGTGGTACCGCGCGTTCACCTGCGAGGCGGCGGCGGGGAAGCCGCCGGTTCCACTGAGCTGCGGGGGGGTGCGCGGTGAGGGGGTTTCCCCAGCGTGTGACGGGGGAGCTCCCGCCCCGGGCCGAGCCGCCATCGCGGGGTAGCCGCTCTGCGAACACGCGCGCTCCTTGCCATTGAAAACACCCGAGAAGTTACAGTTCCCGATTAGCCCGAACGTCGGCGTCTTCCCCGTAAATCGCGTCCGTCAAAGCCGGTGCCCGAGCCTCGCAGCAGCCTCCCGCGGAGAAGGCGGCCCAGCGCCCTCCGCATAACGGGCTTCAGCTCGGCCAGGAGGGAGGGGGGCGTGCCCCAGGGCTTAGCGAGTGGCGTTCCAGTGGGCATTGTGCGGCAGATCAGACGAGACCGTCCCATCCTCCTTGAAAAATCCCTGGTGAAGAACCTGAGGAATGGGGCTGCCTCGCCATTGCTGGCGCTGCGGAGTAGCGGCGGTGCGGGACCGCAGCGGTGCGAGGCTGTGGGACACCCCCCGCCGGCCTCCTGGGCCCTCCGCACATCGCGCTGGGAGCTCCGACCACTGGCTGGTAACAGTGGCCGAGGGACGGAGCTGGCTCCGTGGGATGGAGCTGGCTCCGTGGGAGGCTTCTGCCCGCCAAGAACGGGATTTACTGCACTCGGCTTTACGAGTCTGCACCTCGGCTTGTAAACCAGACTACAGCGGGATCCATGGAAATGAAGGAAATATTTGCAATAGACTCATCATTTAGATTTATTTAGACAGAGAGAGGTGGTGTTCTGTAGCTCAGCTATCATGATATCCCTAACTATCATGACAAAGCCCAGCAGGTCCAGCTCAGCCACGGGATAAATAGACTATTTATTTGAAAATGGCAACAGCTCCTGTGGGCAGACAGACGTGCACAGGGCTCCAAAGGCATCCCAGGACCACGCAGAGATAATTTACTATCTATTGGTCCCTAAGGAGAGGCTCAAGCTCCAAAAATTCAGCAAGTCTTTCAAGGAGGGAAGGTTAAATTGAATCAGGATAGCACAGTAATGTGCATATATCTAGGAAGGTATGAAAGTGATTAGTGGATATACAAGTTTGTGACAGAAATCTTAATCTTTTCCCTCATGTTTTCCTACCTAGCTTTGCATATTATGTATGTATCAACATTTCTTGGAGGAGTTGGAATTAAATGCTCATATACTGTTAAGCACTGGGCAGTTCTTACCTTTCACAGGGCACTGATGTAACTTGACAAGCCAACTTCCATTGGCTGATCTTCTGGAACATGCACATTATCAAGTCACCTTCAGAAACGTAATAGAGATTTGTACTGGAAACATCAGAGCTATGTCACAGCATCCATACTGCTCAGAAAGCCCTGAAGGAAATGGGGAGCTAAGGTCAGAAACTCCCCCCTGCAGCCTCAGGAGGGGTTGAGAGCACTCCTGGAAAAGCTGCTATCACCAGGGTGGTTCTGCTCCTCTCTTTGTGTGCTCGTTCCTTCTGGATTGTAGGAACACAGTGAGTCACAACAGGAAACCGATGCAGCTGACAACCAACGGGGCTAAAAGAAAAGATTGGTTTTCATCCAGCTCTGTCCCTCATCCAACTCCCTGTGCCGTTGCACCAGCTAGCACTGGCACAAGGAGTGCCAAGGGCAGGAGAGACAGCAGATACACACCTTCTGGAAACAGCCAACTTGAGTCAGCTTCCATCAGTGGTGAAAACACCATCCCGTTCATTCTGAACTACCACAGCATCAGACAAATCAGCAGCTATTTTTAACAGTCTCAGGTATTGCCTCTACAAACTGCCTGCCATTTTACAGAAGGATTGCTGATTAGAGACAGGGAAAAGATCTGCCTCTCAAAGGACCCCTGGTTCCCACCAAGATGGTGTTAGATATCACATTCCAGCAGCTGTTGATTGTGACTGTTCTACTCCCCCAGGGTGTTTCTATTAACTGTCACTGTAGGGATTTCTCTAGATCATGGTTTAAATGTTAGCAATCATTTGCTAACTGAGATGCTCAGTGAGACAAGACAGTAAATACTTTGTGTGCTAAATACTGCTAAGCAAAATACATTTGATAAGTAAAAGTTTAGAAGAGAAATAAATGCAAAACCAAACCTGTCTGAATACATTTCTCCTTTGCCAGGTTTCAGTTTGGTTTCCACAGGGGCATTACTCATGCCAAGAAACATGGAGCTGTGACAGTGCCAGTGCCAGTGCAGCAGCACCTGAGAGCTCTGCAGAGGCAAAGTAAAACAACCCAAGGTTGATACAACAGCAAAAAGTCATAAAAAGGTGATGTAAACAAAAGAGGTTTTAGGATTTCTGGGAATGCTAGAACATAAACTCTAATAGGTAAATGCTTACTTTGCCCCTTTTCTTTCATTTTCTAGGGTACAGGGAGTGACTAATGCTCTGTAGAAGTAAAATCAGTCCTGTAATTTACATATGGATTTATAATGAATATTTTAAAACCTGATAATCATGGAGTCCTTGTGGTCCTATGTCTTAGGACTTAACATCAGTAGAGGATTCTTTTCCTAGAGTTTCCTGCCATCTTGCTTCCCTGAATCAGCAGGAATGCACCCACTGGCACAGAGGTCTATCAGTGGTGGGCATCAGACCAGCTATCAAAGGGCTCTGAACACCTGCTGTGGAGCTTTTCATACTGAACAAGTGACTCCAGGCTGCTGCTTCTGCAACCAGGGAAAACAGACATTTCTAGGACATCATTCATGTGGCCTATTTTAGACAACTGCTTAGGATAAAATCATTTGCAGTCACAGTAGTGACTGGATCTCTGCATCTCCTTTTGGTCAGGCTCCTTCTGCTTTGCATAGCTATCTGCAAGGGAGAGGAGGAGCCAACAAACTATAAAGTACTCAGTGAAACTTTGATTCCAAGGTGGATAAGAAAGTAAGAGATGCAGTGCCAGTTAACAGGACTTCTGATTTGCAGGACAGCAGGTCAAGCAAACCTGATCTTCTCGATGGAGCAGCTGCCAGGGGTCACAGCAATGGTCACAAGAAAGGCAGTAAGATTTCTTTAACTTTTTAAGACATAAGAGAGGGTTCCACAGAGTCTATCTTCTGTCTAATATAATTCAGTGTTTTCACTGATCATTTGATGAAGGAATAATGAATAACCCGATCACATTTTCAAATGACTCAGGGGTAAGAGATGCTGCTTTTTTAGGGATAGCCTTAGAACTGAAATAATCTAAAGAACTGCTGCAGTGCTTTGAAAAACAGGCTGCACTTTGATATGGGTAAGTAGAGCACGTTACACAATAATCAAATGCAAAATTAAACAAGAAAGGATCAGCTCCCAGCCATGCAAGGCAAAGAGGAGAATGAAACTGAATGTCAGACAACTATGTCAGGTTCTTAGGAAAAAAACCACATTATCTTCAAATGTGTTCTAGTAAGACGTGGAGAATCTGTTCTGCACATACCCTAGTTAGAGGCCAGCTGGATACTGTATTCAGTTTGGGGCACTGGACTCAAGTATGAAGGAAGAGAGTCCAAAGAAAAGCAAAAATGATGATCTAGGAGTTCAGAAAACATCACCTGTTACAAAGCACTTGAGAACCTCTCAGCTGCTTAGTCTGAAATAAAAATAAAAAATGGAGGACTAAAGGAAAATATAGTAACAGTCTGCAGATATAATGTGTTTTTGCAAGAAGGAAAGTGATAAACTATCTTCTGGGTCCACTGGTTATGGGATAAGAAGTTATCTATTTAGCCTTTAACAAGGAAGTCTTAAGTTGGACTTTGGGAGAACTTGCTGAATGGAACAACAGTGAAGCACCAGCAGATTTTGCTGAAAAAAACTTAAAACTTTGTCACGGGAGGTTTTTAGCAATAAGATAATAAAAAAGAAGTGGGGAAAAAATAATTTTTCATGTGCTTTCCAGACTTAGTTTGTTTCTGTTTTTGCCCCAAATTTAGAAAAGCTTTAGCCTTAGTATGATAATGAGAAGTCTTTAGATATATTTTGTACAAAAACAGGTTTATTAACAATCTAATACAAATAGAATTTTGCTTCTCCCCCTTTCCCCCAAGAAGCCTTAATTCAAAGGCAGAAAAAATCTCAAGCAAATATTGTTTGAGTAATAACAAAGATTATCTATTAGTCTTTAATGACTGAGTAGGAATGGAGAGAACAGCCTAAAAAAATCAGTGCTGCTGCAGATCAGAAGTTTGTGTGTCACAGACTTATCCAAGCATTGCCAAGAAGGTTACCTGGGCTTTCTGTAGAAATGGGCATTTCTGGGCTGCCTTTCTCAAAGTTTTTCCTGACTTTTCTACTCCTTTCATTCTGATCAATGGAGGGCTAATATTGATACTCCGGGGTGCCAGCTGCACAGCCCAGGGTTCAGCAGTAAAACTGAATGCCCTTCCAGCACTTCAGAAGGGAAAAAGAGCTACTTACCTTATAAAACCTAATGGATTGAAGAGCAACAAGAAGGAATTCCCATCTAAATGCAAATCAAGGCAAACCCATTTTGAATGCAAGAGTAAACTACAAACGGTAATTTTCCCACCATTTGCTAGTGCTCCTTACTACAATTAAGGTTTTATACAACTCCAGCAGTTAACAGCTCTTCTCCTGATGAGCTGTCAATGAACAACTCGAGTTTTTTTCCAAATGTATGTCACTGATATGCTTGCTCTGCTGCAACCTGTTTGGGCAAAATTAACTTAGTTTTGGTATAATTTAGTCTGGTTACATCTGCAAGGCCCTCAGTGAATTAGAGGCACAACTGTCCTGCAGCAGGTATGCAAGTGACGGAGCAATTACAGATATTCTACCTGTATTTCTATCACTGTGAGGTTGAAGGTGGCTCTAATGAGTTAAATTGAAGACAGCTCAGGGTTGAGTTTTTTTCTTCATCTCAGTATCACCAGAATATGACTTGCTCAGTGGTCCCCAGTGGCAGGAGTCTTTTGACATGAGACACAGAACATTTCACATATTTTACATTTCATAACTAGCCTCCCACATAACAGTAGCTATAATATTAATCACTTTACAGAGTTAATTATTACTGATAAGCAGTCACAGTTGGGGATCTTTAGTAGATTAAATGGATATCATAAATGGAACAGCAATCACAGTCAAATCCTAACCCAGAAAGGACTAGAGGAGTGCATTCAGCACTCAGAAAGATGATGACACTGACAACTTCACTTGCACTAAATCTTCACTGCAATTACAGGACTGAGTGTTGAAATCTGTTTACCCTGAAGACATGGTAACTGAATGTGCAATGATGTCACATTTTTAATGGAGAGCCCTTCCTAAATCTTTCTGGATGGAAGTGAACTTGCAGTTAATCCCAGTGAGTTCTGTCACTGACTTTGTGGGGAAACAGGAGAGAATTACACAACTTCCTTTGATCTGACACCAGAAGCAAAGATCCTTTTATACACCAATAGCATCCTGCAGCACCTCACTTGGAGGAAAAAAATAAAGGCACCAGTGTCAAAAGAGTTAAGCACACCTATAAAATAAACTCCAAAGGAAGCAGAAAAGCAGGGAATATTGTACATCCCCAGCCAAACCCTTACCAGAGCAGTCAAGGTAGAAGTGAAGAAGAGGCAGGATTTGTTTATATAGCCTCTAATCTCTGGCTGAATGTCTGATTCTGTATCACTGCAGCTCAGATAAGGCAGGGGTTTGAGTCCAGAATATCAGAGGCATTCCCTACATAAACCTTCCTGGCCAACATTCATTCCTCAGATTACTCATGTAGAATAGAGGTGGAGTCTGAATCAATTTTATCAGCATGACACATTCTTAATCAAGCAGCCCAACCATTTGATTTCTGTTCTTTTGAACACCAAGTTTAAAAAGGTTCAGTACTTGTGAGGACCTTGCCTGAGTTTGTTAAGAATGGTGATGTTCCAAGAGTGCTACCTGATTCTGCAAACACAGGGGTGCCACTTAGGGTTAATCTGTTCCAGAGTTTATAAGTGTTCTTGTTTTAAATGTCTCTTATCATTTCTGCTGGGAAGGATACACTTCAGCTGTTTTCACACATCTGCTTGAGAGATCCTTAGTGTCTCTGAAAAGGAACCTCTCACAACAAGGAGCACGTTTAAGGGCAAGGAGAAATTCTTGCTGGAGAAAGCTGCAATCATCAGATAATAAGCATGATTACTGTAGATACTGTGTTGTGACAAATGTATATTTTTAAAAGCCCTGAAGAACAGACGAAGAGAACACTGAGGCTAAAACCCAGGTGAGCATCCCATAATTTAAAGCCAATGGTAAAAAGAGAAAGTATGAGCCCACATTTACATGGGTCCTCATTCACTGCATTGAATACAGAATTATTTGTGTTAGTCGAAGTTAAGCACTTGAATTCTTTAGCAGGATTGAGGCCAGAGTACTGATGAGTAATATGCAGAACAGAGGCCACTGAGAATAACAAATGTAAAAAAGATATAAAATCCTCAGAGCCAAATGTGATTTAAATAAACACATTTACTATAAACCATTTCACTTCATCTTAGTGTTATTATTTCAAAACCTCAGCCGTGGATAGTGACTTCACTGTGCAAACACTTCCTACACCAGCTTTCAGTGATGGGATTTTTGAAACTTAAAATGAAACACCTTTTCCCTAGGAGAGCCTGGAGTTAATTGATACCACACTCAAGGCTGGAGTAAATGACACAAAATGCTAGTATCCTACCTGTAGAGAAAAGGCAATTTTCATGCTCACCAGCAGTTTTGAAAGGCTGGAAGCAGATCTCTTGAGCCTAGACACCAGCAGGATGATGTAGGTCAGAGTTACAAGGGTGGTTTGCTGAAAAAAACAACCTTCAGCTCAGAGCTGAATCACCCAGAGTCTCCAGAAAACTTCTTCAAGAAAATGACAGGCCTGGGTTGAACAAATCATTCCCTCTGTGGCACGAGCTGCTCTAAGCTGGAGGTAACTGCAGGTTAAACATGAAGTGCAGGAGCTGCACTATCACAGGTGGCCACTTTCTGCAGAGCTTATCATGGCCAAGCATCTCCACAGGGCTCCAGAAGGAGTATTTGACAGCTATCTCCTAGAGGCAGGCAAAGATAATCAAGCATCTTTCAGTGCAGTTCTAGGAGGACTTTATAAACACCTAAGAAGGACTCCTCCTAGTACTCGGGGCCTGTGTGTTTGCATTAGATTTCAACTCCCCCCACAGCTCACAAACTTCAGCCATGAGGGCCATCAGTGGCCCCACTGAAGTCTGTGAAGTCTCTTACCTCAAAGTAGCTACTCATGCATAGAAAAAACAATATATTCATAAATAATTTTGGACAAAGAGCTGCTTTTCACATGGCACTGAATCTGTGTATCTTGAGGAGCCTAACCTCCCTGAATTGCTTCCAGACCTACTGCTGATCACCCCAGGCCTCATTTTTTCTGCACTGCTTCTTTTTTTATTGTTCTGCACAAAAGAAATCTGCACTGACAGCAATGTGCAATGGGTATCTTCTGGCATGCAAGCTCTCTGGACAGCCTCTTAACTCTATCCTTCCTTCAATTCAGGTACACTACAGGTGAAACCAGACTGTCCTCTGTACTGGTTTTGTGGTTTGACACTGGAAAGACTGAAGCAAGGACTGTGCTCAGCAAGAAGCAGATCAAGCTCAATATTTAACAAATACGAACAATATAACGAAGAGACATGGAAATACTGCTTAGGCTTTTCCCTGTATTCCAGGAACTAGATCCGAAAGAAACCTAAATCAGTTCCTTTCTAAGGACCAGGGATACACCCCAGCAGTCCTGTCCCAGGGCTCATGCTCCTGCAGAGGTGTGGGGATGTGGACACACCAGTCTGCTCACAGGCAGTGCTTGTGGCATGGGCATGGCAAACACTGGACTCACAGGCACTGAGCTCAGCAGATTCAGTCTGGAGTTAAACATCACCTAGTGCTTCCCTAGGGCTCAGGAGGGCAGCCTGCTTTACAGTGATCTTCTGTGTTAGTCCTGAAGTGCTCTGAAAACATGATAGCTCCCTGTACTTTTAATTGCCAGTCTGCAGAGTCAAAGCCTGGTGCTGCTACAAGCTTTAAATACAACACGTGCTGTCTCTGCTGAGCTCATCTTCAGCAGCATGCAGCTTCTGTTCAAACAATACCTTGAGTTCTGTAGAAAATCTTTATGGATTTATCATCCTAACATCTCTTTGACTTAGTGTAACCTTATTTGTTTTAGAAATGGGAAATTGAGGCCCTGGGTGACCCAGTAACTGAGAGCTGCACAAGTGCTGTATGAGAGGGCAGGTGGCTGCAGCCAGCTCTCTCTGATCTCCAGAGCATGTCCAGCTACTGCACTATGTTTTTCTCCTTTTAAAACTTGTTTTTCTTAATGACTCTGCAACTGAAACACACATTGAATTCCAAGACTTTTTTTTTTCTAAAACAGCAACAGCCAAATGCTTGAGGCCATGAGAAAAGGAAGGTTGAGGAAAGCATCCTTTTCTTCCAAATGCAGCCTCTGTACCTGTAATGCCTTGGATGATGGAAGAAATTACTTGGTGATCAGTGTGTATTATGTCCTTTTGTACCACAGCCATGCTTGGTGGCATCTTGCTGTCTTTTTCCGCACATGTATTCCATGGAAGAAAGCTGGGCACTTCCCATGGAAACCATTCCCCACAGGGCTCCCTAATAAATCAGCCTTGCCCCTTCCCATCCCTGTGTGCACCTGATCTCTCATGTGGTCATTATCAGTGGACTGAAGGGAAAAGGCTGGGACAGGAATCCATTGTCTTTCACAAGCCACACCTTTACCACTAGTTGTTTCCATCTATGTAAGGAACCAGATCCTGAGGTAGCGAGCACCACCAGTGTTTCCAAGTCAATACAATCCCAACAGCCAAAGCCTGGAAGGCCAAACCCAGGCAGGTAGCAATCTTGCAGCTGCTGCTCTCCCTGCCTCTCAGTGATCAGCTGCTTTCCATTGCCCCCAGGAGCTCTCTTCTGGTTCCCAAACTCTCTCCCTCAATCAGCCTTTTCCAAGCCTTTAATGCTTTTCCCCAACTCTTTTTTTCCATCCTGTTTGTCCATCAGTTTCCTTTCTCACCGTCAGTACTTGTGATAGTCATTTGTGTTTAATAGACAATAAAAATTGTACAGAGAGCCTAAATCCAGCCAAGTGACTTGGCATGCACATTGCTGTAAGTGCTCTAGTACTGTTGACTCCATCAGGACTGCTAATATACTTAAAATTAACCACACATTGAAGTGCTTTCCTGGATCAAGGCCATCATCACATTGACATTAACCAAAACAAAACAGCACCTGAGATTCAGCAGCATAAATACACAGCAGCCTCTATGAGAGCGAACTCAGAGCTGTAACCTTCAGGTTACCTTTCTCCAGTGCCTCTGCCACTGCTAGGCTGTTATGGCTGCACCTCAGCTCTGTCCTGCAGCAGTCACTGCAGTCCTGTGTAGGAAGCAGCCTGGTTAAGCCACTGCTCAGAATTGGCCTGGCCTGTTTTGCTAGATCAGGCTCTTGGACAGTGAGGTCCTCAGGGCAAGAGTCATGTTTATTTTTCTGATGGAATCATATGTGCTCAGCTACCACACCAGAGCAATTAGTAACTTTTTGTTCTGAGGCAGAAGGAAGGAGACTTTCCACATACCACGGATGCCCTGGCTTGTGCAGTTGTAAGTGACAGATAAAACTTTCAGAAGTCAGAAGTTCAGAAGTATGAACCTTATCACTGGAAATTTACTGTAACCCTAAACAGGAAAAAATACCCTCAATTAAAACCTTCCTCTTGAATTATCTCCTTCCCCTTCTTTCGCTGACCTGCCTTTGCTACCTTTTCTCTTTTATTTTCTGTTAATCGCTGGTTTACACTCCAGCTTGTTAAGCCCCATATGGCAGGAGCTTTGTTAATCATAAAATAAGATTATGCATACCTTGGGCACTGTACAAACCATGAGTGGCTTCCTACAAATGTCTTCCACATGGCCCCACCCTCGGTTCCAGCTGAGAACGCTGTTGTGAACAAGCTCAAAGAATAAATATTTTGCATTCATTTCACCAGCACAATGGAAACATTTTTCCAAGCAGCTGCCAAGATGGTATCTAGTCCTCTTCTGAGTCAGCAGCCCATGCAGCTGACTTTTAAATGGCCAAACGTGCTTGATTGTAATCTTAAAAGGAAAACAACACCGAGACAAGCTGTGTTTTTACAGAGCTGTTTTGCTCTCGTCCTGCACACACAGGTAGTAACACTGGGAAAAGCTGGGGAAAGAAGCAGTTCAGAAGCTTGTGCTGATTGTGGTGCCCCCTTTATTCCTCCCAGCTTCACCAGTTTATTCCATCCAGTCAGAGAAAGGGACTGGGGAATGTTGGGAGGAAATGAGAAAGGAATATCCCTGCTTTATGGAGTGCATTTCCTTTTGGTATCAAACAGCTTTTTCCACGCTTTAAAGTTCTGCTGGCCACAAAAGACAGCGTGTCTAAAAATGCAATACAGACAAAACTGGGCTGAGAGAGATGAAGATGGGGAGGAATTCACAGGTTCCCTTCTCGAAGTATTTATTTGCTTATTTGTAGCTGTATTTTCCCTCTAGTCCAATACCTCAGCAGGTGTGGTGCAACAGAACAGGTTCTAAACTGTGCCATCTCTTCTCCATTCTCATGGAAACACTTTGGTCTCTAATCCCTACTGCTTTGGGAATAAACAGCCTCAATGGTAAATCATTTTTGAGTTCCAAAGTTATTCAGATACAGCTGGTAAGAAAGTGTCAGAGATCCTATTTTAAGCTGCAGCTTTATATGAAATCAGAGAGTATGTCTCTGCCTTCTGCTCACTCACTCTGCTGAGAGGTTCTGACCTTCTAGCAAAATAACAGAACATTTATTAAATTAACAAGCCTGAAATGCAGAAACAAACTGTGCCCTAAGCAGTCAGTTCCATGGGGGACAGCAGGCTGCCACCCTCACAGCACCTCTAACATCATGCCTTGGAAAGACACCTATTGATACAGACACAAGCCCAGATCCTTAGGTTTAGGCTTTTTATACCATGCAGAGTGTGGGATTTAGGGTGATAAAAGTTACTTAGCTTTAAGCCACTAACTCTGTCTTCAGAATGCTGGGGTCATGATTTTGGTACCAATGTGTATCTTAAAAAAGACTCATTGATGCTCCAGTTTTAATTGCCTTAGCTACTTATAGCCTTGAGAGCTGTCAAAGCATCTGGGAATTGCCTGGACTCAGCATTCTGGCTACTCATCCTTTCCACCTAAGCCTTTCTCCTTCCGGTCTAGGACTAGGAAGAACAGGAATTGCAGGACTTTATACCACCAAAATAAATTTTCCACTAAGTGACTCCATAGATATTGGATTAAATTATCTCTGCGGCTGCAGAAAAAGCCACAAGCTCATACAGACACACTTTTCCTTAGGGCAGAAAAATCATCTTTATGCAATACAATTTCTCTGCATCCTAAGATTGATTGCCGTGCATCCAAACACTGCAACCAGAATACAAATAGATTTGGAAACCAGTGTTTCAGGAGGTTGTGACTAGACAGTTTTTTCTTCTAAAGCAAGTATGTAGCTTTAGAAAGAAAGCAAATTAACCAGTAGAAAATGGATAGTAAGATGCTTGTTGCATATTTTAAATACTAGAAGAGGAGGAAACTACCAAATGTGATACAAAAGGCATGGCCATTAGGGAGAAGGTGAAGTGGGAAACCAGAATATTAATAAAGTGGGAGCTGCAATTAAAAAGAAGTTGTGTGGTACAGCAGAAGCTTTCTATTTATGCAACGTTCAGTTCCAAGTGGGTTTACTGGTTCATTTCTTCTTTATGTCTCACTCCAATCTCACCATGGGCTTTTCCAACCATATTAAATAATTCTCCTGTGAGCCTGTAGTCAATTCAGTGGAGAAACACAGTGCTCTGTCAAAGGAGACTGAAATCAAATCAGGTGGGCTCAAAACATTTTCCCATTAATAATGTTTATAATTGTTATGTAGTTCATCAAAAAGTTACTCCTTTACTGGGCTTGCAACTGCTTAGTTACATGCCAACTGTGGGAGAAATTCATACCATTTTTAAATTAAACCCACTTTCACATGGACAGCAGCAGCCTCAGTAGGGAGAAATGTTTAAACCACGACAGCTTATAGCCCAGAGGATCTACTAGAGAACAGAATCTTCTCCCCAAAGAAGTGCTGGTATTTAAGCACTTTCAGCTTGCCTCGACACAGCAACACTGTAAGAGCTTTCCCTGCTGGCAGATGAGAGCCTTTCTGGCTCTTAATTTCTGTGATCAGTTTACCATGGTGTAAATCAAAGCTGAATCACAGTAATGTCTTGGCACTCTGAATATATTGTCTTAAACCACATGAATGCTGAAATAGAGAGTTCTTGTACATTTGCAGACTCAACTCCTTTTTTTTTTTCCCCCAGCCTTTGCTGCTTTTTTAATGTATTTTTTTTTGTAAGACATCAGAATCAAAGAACACTTCTCTGTTCTCTTCATCAGATTGAAATCTCATTAATCAGCCAGCTAGATCACAGAGCTCTGATAGGTGGCATGGCTCTTTGGAGACAGCCAAACTGAAGGACCTGCTGCACATATCCTGGTTCCCAGGCTCCTTGCCAGCAGCAGGGTGTGATGTAATAGCCTTTCACACTCAACAACTTAACAGCCCTGCTTTTGAGTTTACTACATGTTGGCTAAGAAACAGCATGAATAGCCTTGCAGGGAAGTGCTACTGTTTAACAAGCAGGTAGCTGCAGAAACCATCTTGTTTCCTTCCCAGTACCCAGGACTGGAAGAGAGCCCCAGCTCTATGTTACGTGTCCCCTCCTCCATGTGCTGGAGCAGCAGGGACTGTGTAAAATGAATACAGACTGAATTCTTTCAGTCCTTGCTGTGTGCTGCATCTGCAGCTTTAACAGGGCTTGCCCACACATGCTTAGAGGGAGTCTCAGGCCACCTTCTGGCCAAGATGCCCTCTTTATAAGAACATTCTTGGGTATTACTTGACTCAGAAGTTATCGGAGAACAGTGGTTAACTGCACAGTCATATGGAAAGGGTCGTTTGTAAGCAGGGTCTGCCTTTGACTCTCCTGAGCAGAGGAAGCCCCAACCCTGTTTTTCACCAGAAGAGAACTGAAAGACAACTCCTCAGTCTGGAGTTTCCATCTTCTTCCTCTGGCCTGGCCTCCTCTCATGCCAAGAAAGGGGGAGTCCATAAAGGGCAGGAAGGGATACACCACAAAAATGGAGGAGACAGCAAATACTGCTATTTTCACTGTGTCCCACCCACCAGTGGAAGAAGGAAGGCTGCAGTGAAAAGGATACAACCACATTCAGCTCAACCTCCTCCATTCCACTTTAAAATACTGGCAAAGTGGAAACAGGACAAACATGTTCCTCATTGAATTTGCAACCTCTCTACATTCCTTTCATGGCTGGTAATGTCACATTAGAGAAGAGTTATCATTTACCACTCACTGCCTGAAGGTTACACCATCCAAACAACACAAGGCCAAAGTACAGTCATGAACTGGACTGTGTAAAATCCAATTGCTCCCTCCCCACTGAATGCAGTGCACAGTAATCTTTTGGTACTGCTTTGATCTCTTATCAGCTGAATTTCCCACTATAACCTTCTAACTCAGCCAGGAGAACACCTGCCCACCCAGAGGAAAGCCTGTGAGAGCTGCTGCAATAGTGTCACAGTGTCACACCTCATCCCATCCAGCTCTGGGCGTCCAACAGAAGTGCCTCCCTGAGAAACACAACACCCAGAGTCACTCCCTTCACAGTCAGCACAAAGGCTGCTCAGCCCACTGGGATCTGCTTCAGGCCCTGTAGACATAGCTCTGTGAGACACAGCCAGAGCTACCACCCTCCCAGCGTAAGCAGCTCAGATGGGTTTCTAAAGTTAGGCAGGTTAAATTCAGACCTTGGTGATTATCACAGACATCCTGAGGTTAATTGCTTAGGTTTGTACACTGGGTTGTGATGATACTTGCTGAAGGAGGATCTCCCTCTGTCAGGAGCTGCCTCCCACTTTTTATTCCCCTAACCAGAATCTAAAGCTTAAAAATCATGTCAAGATACACACTGTTCTAAGTGCACCTGAAGCAGGCAAGATTTTGATTACATCTGGTAATTCAAAGAAGTATTTTTATTCTTCCCTCCACACCTTCTCTCCTACTGAACAGATTTAACTGAGAGTGCCACACTCTCAGACATACAAAAACCAAGCATACAATCAGATTCAAAAGCAATTAATTATAAAAATGGGCTAAGATTGTTCCAGGTCCTGATATTGCACCTTCCTAAAGTTACCTGCTGTCCTCTGGGGTTTTTCTGATAGTAATTCTGAGTCTGTGTCCAAAGGCTCCTCTTTGCTACTGCAATAAAGGCAGCACTCATAAATCACTTCCAATAGTTCTGGGTTCTCACACATTATCATCACTAGCTAAACAATAAGTAATAAGTAAATGAGACTTAAGTTGACAGAGGCCTGTAGATAAGAGTCAACTTCTCATTTCAGATGTCTTAGAAGCTTCCCGTCATTAAACTGATCATCTGACAGCATGGCCACTGGGAAACCATTTATCAGATCATTTATAGTGTGTTTTAAGATAATTGGAATTGGTGTGCCAACAAATGGTGAACTAAGTAAACAAGAAATTGAGTTTGCCTTTTTCATATTTGTTAATAGCACGTGCATTGTGAAAATGTGTATTTGTTAACACACAGCTCAGAATAAATTAAATGCTTTAAATAAAGCACTCAAAGAATGTTGGGCTACTGCTGTCAAAGCTGTAAAGGAATGGCAGGTAAATAACCCACAGGGACTGAAAGACACAACAGTCCTGAGCAAATACCCATCAGCTTCAGACTCCTGCCCTCTGCAGAAACTCTGCCTCCCTCTCCTCTGACAGTTCCTCCACTAGGTCACGGCACAGAGAGCTCTCTCTGGGGTCTCTTGAAAACCAAACATCCAGAGCTTTGTTCCTCACAGATCTGCAGCTGCTGACACGTGTTCCAAGTAAACCCAATGCTGACAGCAGCCCTGCACACTCACTGTTCTCAGGTGTCAATGAGTGGAGGGTACAAACCAAATCAGGCTCTACACACTCTCTGTATTTGTGCATCTTCTGAACAGGAGGTAACTGAGTCCAACACACTGAGTTTCCACCCTTGTACATCTATACAAACACAACAGTTGATAAATGCTTGAAGAGAATTCTGCTCTGTTATTCTGGCATCTTCTACTCAACTTCATATTCGACAAATAATCAAATCATTAAAAACAGAACAAACTTTTCAGTCAGTGGAATGTGCCAAGATTACATTGTTTCCCTGGTTCTATTACCAGGTACAAAAGCCTCTGTAGCTGCAAAACACAGATAAACTCATTCATATGCAAATAATGTGACTGATAGAAAGCTACCAAAAATATTTTTCATGTCCTACAAGCCTTTGAGTTTCATAATGTATGTATCCCAAGGCTACTACTCACATGGAAAGGCTGGAAAAAAAAGTTACTGCTGGCATTCCCTAACTATAAATGTAAGATTTATTTTATTTCATACATAATTATTTACTTTTGCATAGCAACAGAACAGAAAGTTTATTTTGTAGGGAGAATTTTGCTTGCTTAATCAGGAAAAGCAAAGGTACAAGAGGATGTAACAAACCTGGAATGAAAATGGCTCTTAATTTTAAGAGTAAATGGTCATAACCTGACCATGAAACAAATGAGACTTCCTAACCACTGCAGAAGGGAGCCCAGCAGTGTTTTACTGGATGTGTGTCAACAACCTGAAAGTCAACATGTGAATGCTGACCCAGTAGCCAAACACCAGGCTAACCAGGGCTGCTGCTGCTGTGGAGGCACCTGACAAAAGCCAAATGGGTTTGGGGTTGCTGTGTTAGTCTGTTCAGATCCTCAACAGCTTTCCCATGGGCGAGTGGGAGGAAACTTCCTGCTTTTAAATAAATTACCAAGGACTGGAACAAAACAGAACTTGTTCAACAGGGAAACAGAGCTCATGAACCTCTGTGTCCTTTGCAGGTCCAGATTTTTAGATACAGAAAATGTCTAAGATTTTATATTCTAAGGAAAAAAAAAAAGAATAAGAGAAGCTTGGATAGGGAGATGCAGGGTAACTGACTCTGGTGACAGATCATAGTCTACTAGTGACATGAGGTAGAGGAACAGTGAACAGAAAGATACAGTTCATGCAAAGGAATTAACATGAAAAAAGAAAGAGCAAAAAAGCAGAGGAGAAAAGAAAGGCAGAAGAGTGATGCCTGTGAGGCCCAGAAGAGTGATGCCTGTGAGGCCCAGGCTGGCCAGGGGAGAGGGGAGGAGGCACAAGCCACACGCAGCACAGATGTTGTGGTGGAGAATATCAGAGGCTGGAATTCATGTATTCCCAGGAACTGCTGAGCTCATGCATTCCCAGGAGATGAAACCACTCCTATGAAAGACACCTCTACTACATGGGGGGCTGGATAAATACTCTGGTAGTGCTGCCCTCCTTCCTCTGCTCTTGAACTGGGGCAGGAGGTGTGAGCAACTACTGCCATTAGTCACCAGCTGTCCCAGTCATCTCAGACTCCAGAGGCAGCAGGAACTCAGAACCCCTGCAGCTCACACTGTGAATTTCCTTTTGATATACTCTCCTTGGCTGTGAGCTCTCTCATCAGCTCTTCCTAAGGGAGATAAAAGAGTCCTAAATAAAATTTTATCCCTCTTTAAAGTGGCATCTCAGCAGCATATGCTGGATCTGTAGCCACTGCAAAAAATCCCTTGAGAATAGTGCAAAAATCAGTTGCTATTTGGGTAAATAGGAAGGGGAGCTACCACCTGTGTATCCCCAGTGCCTTGCCAGCTGAATACTGGAAGAGCTGAGACAAGCATGAAGTGAAAAGCCCATGACATTGTTCTTGCTCTGTTCCAGTTAGGACACAAAAGCTCTAGCCTATTCATTGCAACACAAGAAACAGCACACAACCCTGTGGTTTCACAGTGGAAAACTGGACACGTGCTTTACTTACTGGTTTTGAGGTAGCACAGGGAGCTGGTGTCATGATGGGAGGCTTTGCTGCACTTTGAGATGGAGGCAAAGAAAATCTCTGCCCTGTGTCCGGAGGTGACGAACAGTGAATCCGTGTTTCTAGTCTCTCAGGCTCATGCTTATAGGATTCAAGAGGAAACGTGGGCTGCTTGGTCACTTGTGTTGGGGTAGATGGAGAAGAGGAGAGGCCAGAGGCTGTAAACAAGAATAATTACCAAAGATCAGAAGAAAAGTGGGTAGGAATCTCAGCTTTCCAGTGAATCTCTATTCTGTCATCAGACTTCCCCAGACCAAGAGTGTGTCACCTCGTTTATGAAAGGGAATTGCTCCTCTTGCTGTTAATACTCCTAATCATTCAACCAGTTGAACTTTCTGATCCATTTACAGGGAGGCAGAGCAGCAAGGGGAAAGTGCTGGAGGGTTGTGTTGTATCAACCTCCCACCTGATTGCTTATTTCTACAATGATCCCCAACACTGGCATTGCTTTATTGTTGTAATTAAAATACTCATCTGAGTCTCAGGATCACCTCTGTCTCATGGCAAGTGGCTCAAGAGCTTTAATGGTTGCTTTTTCTTTTTTCATTATTTTAAAAGTACCTCAGCCAGCAGTTAAAATCAGGAGCAGAGGTGAAAGGAAAGGGGATATTTCCCAGGAGCCTCAGTCCGTGTTCTGTAAATCTCTTGGCAATGCCATTATACAAACCAGAATTGTTTTCAGCAGCCTTTGAGGAGAAAGATTATTCATGTCTTGTGCTGAAAGTCACTATCAGCAGCAGACTATTTCTCTTGTGATATCCTGGTTTTATTTGGCACATGTATCACCCCAGCTGTATTTTGGGATATGTTCTAAATTTAAGCTGTATTTATTATTCACTTATGAACCAGCAGCTATCCACAACCAATTAGAAAATTCCAGCTACAACATCTGTGTTTCTTGTTCCACCTACATGTGCATCAGCAAACAACAGCTGATTCTCTTAGGCCAGCAGAAATCAGGATGGCCTTGAATCCATAAAAACTATGAGGCTGAACACAGCTACGTATTTTTAAGTGGCCTTATGACCTCTGAATTTCACTCAGTTCTTGTACTTCCAAGATGTGCAGATGATTAGTCAGTCCAGAGGGGACTCGGGTCCATCACGAGGGAGCAGCTAAGACAGCATTTAATAAGCATAAAATCCTCCAAGCCACTCAAACAAGTGTTTGAGAACTTAATAAAGCATCTTAATGGAAAACCTGCTTCATCTTTTCCATTGGAGCTTTCAAGGCTCCACCAAAGATTTTGGCACCAGAGATTTTTTTTCCTATTCAAAAGCTTTTAACTGGTGTTCACACAGCCCCATGGTCCTTCCTTTTACCTGGGATAAAGTGCACCAGTAAACCTCACTTCATACTGATTACCACTCAGTGACACATTTTACCTCAAAAGCAGCATTTTCAAAGACAACTTTGTATTGATGGGAAGTTAGAATGAAGCTCAGTTATAACTAAGAATGTGGACTCAGATGACTAGAAAGGGGACCAAGGCAGGTGACACCTCTTGCACCCTGTGAAAACTCTCTAACAGCAGGACAGAGAACTGCCATTTCATAAGAACATTCACTGGTGGTGAATCTCCTTTTGGATGCCAGCCTGGGATACGTGGTGTGAGTTTTTAGGGATGAAGAACATCTGTGACTCCAGCAACTTCAGTGGGAGCACATGGAGCTTAGAACCATCTGAACACTCAAAGCATGAAGTACTCACCGTGCAGTACACCCCAGTGCATTTGAGAGTCAATTTTTCTGTGACTCAGTTGCTGCACAGAGGTAGAGGGAAAGTTATAATGTTTTGCAGGGTATTTGATTAAATTATGTAGTTAAGCTTTTCAGTTGTTGGTATTTAAATCCCACTGTTGTGGTATCATGGTATTTACATTTGTTCAAGACTGAGATTGAGGGAATAATCCCATAGGAGATGTTAAATATTTTTATGATTATTAAAACAAAAGACTTTTGGCTGCTGTGATACAGCTCAACATCCTAAACTCTCCAAGGGATTTTATAAAAGCCTGCCACATAAAAGAACAAAAATCTGTAATATATCCCTAGACCAAAATCAGTTCAGGAGTCACAGAACTTTTTATTAACTTTAATCCTACTGGGCTGCCACCTAAAGAGGCAGCACTGGTGTAAATATGCAGTTATCTGGGTGTGCAGTGTCTGTCCTGTTCTGCTACAAAAAGTTTCCTGAAGAGACAAGGTACAGTTATATCCCAGGGCTGCAAACAGTTCATTTTGGAGAAACTACACATAAACAAACAGTGAAAACTAGCCAATAATTCTAGAGTCTTCTATAATGAAGCTGAAAAATTCATTATGTGTGTAGGATTTTGGAGGAGAAACAACCCTTGAGATTGGCTGCAAACTCTCCTGGTTCTGGTGACAAGATCATCTGATACAGCAAGGAATTATCTCTTAATGCTAATTCTTCTTTCATCTGACAATGAAACGCTTACTGAAATGTGTTATTTTCATGTTAAGAAATTAAATAGCTCTTCCTTTTTCTGTAACATAAGCCAAAATTTTTAGGGAAATACAGAGAGAATAATCCTAGCAGATCAATTACTGTGCCACCAGCCAACACAAAGTTTTGGCCTACGTTTTCTACTGATTGTCCCCATCCAGCTTTCAAACAGTCCAAGAGTTTTGCTTTGTTCTGATTCATCCTGACATTTATTTTCTGGGGATAAAACCAGAGCAAAAAAAAAAACCAAAAAGGAGGCTCTGTGGTCTCCATATTAATGAATCCCAAGTCCTAACATTTGCATAACTGAATATGCATATGAGTAAGAATGTTGATAAGAATATATGAATACATGGTGCAAGACTGCTTTCATGTAAAGAAACATCTTTCACATTAGCACTTGACTCACACGATGTATGTGGGACCCCAGCAGAGCTAAGCAGCACCAGTCTGAATTTTGCATAAAAAGGGGCTACCTCTAGTTGCCTTCTCTGTGACAGTGGTGGCTCTGATGGCACCCAGTGGTGGCCCTGATGGCACTGCATGTGAATCTGTGCTTGTCTCTGAGCAGCCTCAGCTGGGCTCTGGCTGCACCAGACATGCAAGAGCCCTGAGAGAGCCCTGGGAGAGGGCCTGGCCTCTGGCCCGGGACAGCACCAACACCAGCTCCCAGACATGGTTGCCACCCTTGCTGGTTCTCCAGGTCTTTGTGACTGTACCTTTGGAATAAAGTCCTCCCTTGGCACAGCACTCACTTCTCCACCCGCCTGCTTGGGCGTTGTGATCCAAAGCAGCCTCTCCTGATCCACAACAGGAAAGGATAAAGCTCAGGGCTGTCATTCCCATCCTCCCAGGGGAGGGCTTGGCTGCCCTCCTGCCTTTCCCTGGCTCACCCCCACAATTACTTCTGTCACCTGCATTTCATGCCTGACCTGGCAGGATGCATCTGCTGGCTTCTGGGAGGAAGGAGGCTCACAGCACAGCAATCCCTGCTGCAGCCTACCTGTTATACCAGCTTTTCTGGAAAATAAAACAGCCCTGCCCCCAGGAACCTCTGGAGCCCCCTGCCCACACTGGAGATTCCAGGGGGAAATGCTGGTGACAGTGGCACCTCCTGTGGATGGCACAGGGGGTACTGCCAGCTGCCTGAGCCCAATGGCTGCTTTGGCACCTGCACTCTTCACATGAACTTGCTCAAACTGGGAAGAGCTACTGGCCATGAAAACTACAAATCACTTCTGCAGTTCACCTCCTGCTAGGATCCAGACTCCAGTACTCCCTCATCCTCCACCCCATCCAGCAGGTAACACCATCACTAACACACAGAGCTTTGCTAAACAGCTCGCCAGGTTCACACGTAGGGATCTATCCATTTGGCATTTAGACTGAAACTTCTCAGACAAAAAAAAACAAACCCAAAACCTACAAAGCACACAAGGAATTTCCATTTGCAGTGGCTCCATGTGGCACTTTTTGTCTCATTTCTTCTCAGGACAGCACTGCCCTTTCATTTCCATTCTTCAGCTGGCAGGGAAACAGAGAAGGCAGGAGGCTGTGGCTGCTGAATTTTAAGTAGTCAGCAGCACAAGTGAATCTGAGTTGAGCTGGCTGTTCATTAAGCTGATTCACTCTTCAGACACAATACTAGGTTAATTTTGACACATAAGCAAATTGATGCAAATTATGGGAAATGAAGTTTAATGCCACTTAATGGCAGTAAAATTATGAGCACATAAGCAGGTAAATGGCTACTGGCTGTTTCATTCAAATGGCACTGCTGATACTGACACTAAATGCTGTAAAATACCTGTTGGTTTAAATGAAATAAAATTAAGCCTGAAAAGTAATCTTAAGAGCTATTGTACCAAAAAGAATGATAGCTACAGCCCATGAAATTTCCAATATAATACAATATAAATATAATATAATAATTTATTATACCTTAATTAACACAGTTCTTTATGTTAGTTCAAACATAGCAAAGGAAACCACTCCTTAAATGTTCTCAGCCACAGAAATAGATGAACCTGAAAGCTCCAGCTTTTGCTTTAGAAGCTATTTTCCTTTGGAAAGCCAAAGCCCTAGCAGTTCAGGGTTCAGCCTGTTCTACTCCACCTGTCCCATTACATAGCTAAACAACACTCCTACCTGTGGAACTGCAATGTGCCATCTTTCCCTTGTAACACTGAGAAAAACGGAGCTGAAGAGAAGTGTGGAGAATTGTTCTTCATTCTGAAGATCTCAAGGCCCCTTCCTGAGGAAAAGCTGATCAGGAGAAACACTTTCCCAATGCTGTGTCCTTCAAAGGGTTTGCTGTGGATTTCTCCTGCAGGGCTGATTAGAGAGAACACCTTCCACCTTGCCCAGAAGTGTACACTGCTGATCTTAGATTGTTAAATGTACTTGACAAATCTGGAAGGACCTGACACATTCTGTCAGCATGGCTTACAGCATGGAACTGAAATGGTATTTCATTTCCTCAGAGCTGCTCTCCAAATACCCACCACCTGGGAACAGCCAGCAGGCTACACCTCCAGCCTCAGATAACGGGGCATTTGCAGGCCTTGAGAGGTTTCAGCTTTCTGTGGCTTTGCCTTTTCAGAGAGCCCTGTGAGTTTCTGGCCACTAAAGCACTTGTCAACCCTGCATCATGAGGCTGGATCAGCCTGGCAGGCACCCAGCCATGGGGCACCTACTCTGCAGAGCTCCCCTGCTCAAGTACCCCCTTGCAGATGATTTCTATCCTCCTCTTCTCCCAAGCTTAGCACCTTCTTGCTTCACTTCCACAGCGAGCCTGCATTTTCACACTCAGTCCTTAATCATTATTCTCCACAAATAGATGAGTTTCACTGCTTTTGGTTTTGCATTGACTGTTTTCAAGAGACCTGCACTTTTCCTTTATTCAGCAGACAAGTTTCCATCAGAGTAGGTGAGCTGACAGGGGGTTGGGTTGTCCAGGGCTGTGCAGTCAGGCTCTCAGGGCTATAGGCAGGCTGTAGGATCCAGAGATGTGTGAAATTACCAATTTGTTGGTCTTAAAGCAACAAATTTAAAGCAACAAATACATGGGATCCAAACACAGCAAGCAGAGACCACAAAGCCCGGCATACAGCATCCCTCCCAGTGGTGTTTTTCCAGTTCTCATTGGCAGGAAGGTTCCAGCCTGGCTTCTAAATCCCAATTTTCTGCCACCCCTTCTCCTTTGTCTTGCAAATACCAGAATGAATACCACAGGCAAATAATTGATAGCAAAGCAACACAGCTCACCCACTAGCTTGGTGGCAAAGAATGGCTTTTGTTTTGTTTTTTTTGAGGCAGCCAAATGCACATTCCACTGCTGTTTGACAGCCTGACAGGTGATAAATGAAGGGGTCCTGGTAATGCTTGAGGGAGCTACGGAACGAGTTCCTGAGCCAGGCATGAGCAATTAGCTCAGCATGGTAATTACATCAAGAGACACAGCACCAAGACTTTACCAGACACCATATGGCTGTGGCCAGCACAGTCAGAAACACGGGCAACATGTGCCTTGTGGGCACAAGTGCCAGTGCCAGGAGTAAAGCACCAACAGTGATCCTCAGCAGGTAATGGTGTGACAGGGAGACATTCTGCAGAAGCAGGAGGAGGTTTGGGTGTAGGTCTCTGTGAGAGGCACATGTGAACAAGGAATGCTTTGCCCTCCTGTGCCTCCACCACCCACAGAGCTTGGGGTGCAGGACCTTGCAAATGCCAGCTCTCCTCTTTCTGAATCCCAGTCCTGCCACGGGCAGCAGAGCAAGGGGAGTGTCAGTGACACCCTCCAAACAGCTCCTGCTGCACACAAAGCCAGGACTGTGGATGGCAGGACCTTCCTGGGGTGAGCTGCTGCCTTACAACAAGCTGACTGGGCAGCACACGGTGCTCATCAGAGAAGTCACAACGAAAATCACCCCCTTGGCTTCATTCAGCGAGTGCTGGAAGGCCACGTGCCCTCAAACCCTCCCCAGCTGCTTTCTCGGTTCCCAACCAGATGACTAACGGCCTAAGGCAACCCATGCAAAGAAGCCACGTGCAACAGTTGTCCCTTATCACCTTCTGATGGCTGCTCAAAGAAACGGCTCCTCTGACTTCGCTGCCCCTATCAGCACGTCAGGCAGGCAGAGCTCTGCAGCACACGGGCACTGCCCCCAGTGCTGGTTCCAGCCGGCTGCTGGGAGGAACAATGACTACAGCAGGGCTGCTTTATGTACTTAATGCACCACCTGCCATTCCAACTTTCACAGGGTACTCTGTGTTCGGAGGCTTTAATGAAATAACTTTTGTTTTCTATTTCAGCAAAGACATCTGGCTGCTAGAGCTAACATTTAACAGCTCTTTCCACATTAACCTCCATTGTCCTATCCAGGCTTTCATTGCTGCTTTGAGTCAAACTGAGCTAAATGCTCCCCTGCTGTTGCAGAAGGCTGCAAACTGCCTTTGGTGACACTCCAGTAGCCAGCACTGTCAGGATCTCCATCACCCAGTCCTCTGCTGCAGGCTGCTCTCTGCCCCAGCACCCTCTCCCTGGTTTGCACAGCAGAGCTTCCACAGCATCATCCCCGTTCATGTTTTGCTTCTGGGAGCGCCTGCTGTGTGCAACACGCTTCACAAACACGAGATAACCCAGGCCCTGACCTGAAGGGTTTACATTTTGACAGGCAAAGAGGAGGAAAATAAAGGGGGGAAAGGTGGAAGGGGGGCTGTTGTATGCACAACTTAAAAAGACAAGTTTGGAAGTAATTACTGGCTTGTTCCAATGCTGAATTTCAGTCTTAGGGATTTCACAGTTAATCACTGCACTGAATGTCAGCTTTCCAAAGGCAGCTGCCTGGAGGGGTGGAGGATCAGGGTAAGTTGTTGCTTCTATGATTTAAAGCAGAAAACACCCTGTGGATATGGGAAAAAGCCCAAACATTTCACAGATATGTCCCTAGAGGCCGAGGCTAATGAGCAGCCCACTCTAAATCCCAGCCTGTGGGACCCCATGGCAATCACTGTGGGTGATTCATCCACATGGAACATCTACTGTCTGTGGAACCAAGAGGCAGAATAGTAACCCTGGCCCCAGCAGGGGACTTCCATTCACTGGGCAGGCAGAAAGCAGCAGAGCTGGCACCAGGGGAAGGTGCCTGCAGCTCCACACGGAGCCAGGACCCTGCAGGGAGAAGCCAGGGGCTCAGACTCTGCTGCTCCCAGAGGGTGGCAACAGCAGGGTAGAAGGCTGTGGGAGCAGAGACTTCAGGACTCGGGTCCTGGGACCTGCTCTCTAGTTACCAGTTTGTATTAGCCTCAGGTTCCTACACTGAAGAAAGGAGCTCTGGAGGTGCAAGGAAAGGAATCAAGAGTTACAGCTGGTTTACAAGTCTCACAGCACAGTTTACATTTATTTTCTGCAATGCTTACAAGGGCACTGAGGTGAGAGTAATTAAATATTTGCAAAGTCCTCCAAATCCTCAGGAAAGCTGTAGCTAGAGAACCCAGCTGTAATTTACAGTATCTTTGCTGCATGGTTTTCAAACCCCCTGTTCTTCCCTTATTAAATGAACAAAGAAATCTCCCTCATTCTGTCTCTTCTCAAAACTCAACAGGAGTCCAAGCACTGCTTCAGCCTGTGGCATTTGCCTCTCCCCACTGTGTCTGACTCAGATTCCTGTCTCATCACAATTCCCATCTTTCTAACCTGGGAATTAATCTTTTTGTGCACATATGGCACAGCAGAGACAGCACGGTGCTCTCTAGCACACCTACCAAAGCCTTCTGAAGTAATAACTAATGACTTCATGGCTTGTGTTTGATTGAAAATAAATTGCTGTGGGCCTGCTCCTGCTCCTTATGTCACTTGGTAGGATAATTTCCATTTGCCTTCATTGGACCATGCTTTTAGTTGAGAGTTAGTGCAGTAAATGGCTTCTTTCTCTAGACACTTGCCTGCTCAGAGACAAATCCTCTCCTTCCCATGTAATGATCCATATGCCACTGGCTTTCTTATGCCTTTCACAGCTAGATCTCAGAGTGATATAGATTACAACTAACCTCAGATCTCTGTCCTTGTGGTGAGCTCTGAACACAGTACAAACACTCATCTTGGCACAAATATGAGGACAGCAGGAAAGGGGCCAGGAAGGAAGCAGTGGCATTGCTGGTTTAGACCACTGGCACTGGACAGAAAACTGCAGCCCAAGTTCTTCTAACAATCTCTTTGAACAGAGCTGACTGTCTAGTATCTGGTTGAGGGCACAAGGGAGGAAAAAAATGGGCAGAGCCATGTACCAAAACCACAACTGTATCAAAAGACTTAAAATATGCCCTGAATTGAGATGTACTCGCCCACCACTGGCAAGTCCATGCTTCCCATCAATGAGGAATCCAGACTCTTGTGCCAACTATGTGACCCAAGGCTGGTCTCTGCCTTCCTTCCCACCTGCATATGTTTTCTTGGCTCCTGAGTTGCCTCTTGCTTCTGCAGACCAGGCATCTGCTGCTAGAATGTTAAGTCTAAGATTCCACTTCAGGTCCCTTAGAGATTGATGCTATTAGAGTAAGTTAGAGAAATTCCTCACTCCTTTCCTTTTATCTTGTTATTTTACCTTCTGTTTGCAGGCTGATTTAAACCTTCCTCATCCACTTGCCTATGACCAGAGCACCCCCAAACCCCCCCCCCAAACCCATGCCACAGGGTGGCTTCCTTTGCTTGGCTGCACAGCTAGTTGCAGCTGGTACCTTCTCTCAACACCCAGCTCTGGGGAGCTGTGAGCTCCTGGCAGGATTAACACAGCTGCCCTTCAGCAGAGCACGTTACATGTTTCCAAAGGGCTGGCCAGGCAATTTTCCTCTCCAGGAAATCCTTCCCCTGCCTTGCCATCCAACCCCAGCTTCACCTCACACCCATCCCCAGTCATCACTGCAGCGTGCCCCCAGCACATGACAGAGTCACATTCCTGGCTCGGTTCACTCCTCAGAGCTGTCACCCTGCTATGAACCATATGGAAACAGTAGGAGCCAAACAGACCCAGTACCTAAAGAGCAGGCTCTGGAGCAGGGGACACCTCTGTGCCAGAGGTTTCCCTCACTCAGTAGGGAACTCTGATCTATTTAAGGAGTTCTACCTTTGCCCTTTCATTCTGCCTTTCCCTCCCATGACACCAGTTCTAATCCTTTTGCAAGTGTCTCCCTGTGTTCCTGGAGACTTCAGTCCATCAGCTGTGGACACACAGTTCACGCCAACGCTCTCAACCATCCTTTGTGTCATAAGTTAATACTCTAAAGCAGGGTAGGGATTTTACAGCCACCAACTTCAGTCCTCAGACCCAGGGAAGCCATAAAAGCCACAAACAGCAGAGTGCTAGGTGCTTCCAGTGCATCAGACAGAAGCTCAGTGCATCTCCAAGCAGGTACATTTGAAGAGGCCCTTCCTTCAGGTTTGCTAACTCTCTGTCTAGGATTAGGAAGTATCAGAAAGCTCAGACATAAGAGATGCAGACAGTCTATGATAGGAATGTTAATATACTACAAGGTGAAAAAGCAGGAACAACTCCAACTGACTAACGTGCCAGAGAAGAAAAGCATGGAGAGGTCTAAATACCAGATGGCAATAGCTCCTTCCCTCAGTAAGAAAGCTGCCTGCATTACTTTAAAGCTCTGCATTAGAGAATAACTCAGGGCAGTGATCTAACCACCTGCCCTCTTGTTTTCTGTCATTTTACAATGAAAGGAAACATACAGAAGGCACCCAAGTCCTTCTATTTCAGGCTTTAACCCCTCAGGAATCTGTGTGCAGATCTGGAGGGGGCTTCAGAGGAGGCTGAGAGGAGGGGACCTAAGGGCAGGACCAGACCTCCTAGGAAGAGATAGTTCCACCAACCAGGACCAGACTGAGTAATTGGTGAGGCTGCAGCAACAGCCTTGGCAGAGCTGCTCTGATCCTGCTCTTCAACCTAGAGCAGGTGACTGTGACAACCTCCACCCCACAGCTTAGAGCAGGTGACTGTGACAACCTCCACCCCACCACCCTGCCCACCAACAGCTGGGAACACAAACTGGCTGCAGGGCTTCAAAGCAGGAAGAAAGAACATTCAACCCAAAACCTTCTGACAAGCAGGAGGCCTCTTCACAGGACAAGTGTGAACCTGGCAAGAGGAATGGGAGCTGCTAACCTGCCCCAGCCCCTGTGCAGGTCCATGCAGTGCACAGGCAGCCAGCAGGGAGCTGGTTATGCAAGGACTGACTCAGATGTCACAGAGCAAAGTCAACCCCACAAAGGCCTCAGTGCACAACTGTCAAATGATAAAAGATTTCAGTCAGTGCTGACTGAAGCTGGATTTAACCTAGCAGGGAAAGGCTTTGTATCTCATTACCAACCTGCTGTGCCAGTCACCTCCCTTCCCAGCTGCACTATTTTGACCTCATTTCTGAAAATAAATTATGAGCTGTTTTCTCCTTGTAACCAATAACTATTGCACTGGAAAGCTGGTTGTTTTCTGCTGTTAAAGCAAGGCAGTGCTGCAACCTGTTCCTCGAAGCATGAGCACCTCTGAACAAGATCCCTACATATTCCCTAGCTAGCCATGACTCCCACTCAGAAAGCCATTTAGTTGGATCTGCCTCCACAAACAGACCCTGACAAGGTCTGGGGCTCTTCTACAAGTACTAAACCACTACATATTACCCCAGCTTACTGAATGTTGGTGAAAATGTGTGTGATGCTGAGAGTCTGCTGCTGCTGCTGCTCAACAGCAATGAATCACTCAGATGGTAAAAGACCAGCTGGCTTTAGAGAGCCATCTAGATAAGGGTTTGTGGCTGATAGCTCATTAGCTGAGCCAGGTCTTGCAAAAACAGTCGAGAAAGGGACTGGTGTCTCGTCCTTCCCGTTCAGACTCAGAGGACATAGGATGAGAAGACTGTCCCTGCCAAGAAAACCACATCCTTTGCTTTCCTGAGCCTGGATTATTTTTTTTTTTCTGACAGCTGATTATGTTCCTGACACCTCCAGAAAAACAGATGACACTGCAGAGACAGCATGAACATATGATCCTTAACTTGAACCCACCAAGAGCTTACAGACTGACTGCAAAGAACATCAGGAAGTTCTGCAATGTTCTCCTTTCAGGACAAGGTAGTACTGGATAAGGCTCATGTCCCTCCAAATGTTTCCCTAAAATATAGCTTTACAGGCTCTTGTCACATGAGGGGGCTTCAACAGTTCATTTGCACCACTCGTTCCATCATTTGCAAAGCAAAGCTTTGTTTTGTTTTGTTTTTTATCTTAAAAAAAACCCCAACAAAACAGAAACAACACCCAAAAAAACCCCCAAACACAAAACAACAAATTACTTCACTGATTAAAGAGCTCTGTTCTGGCAAAGTTTCACCACTGTAAAAGCAATTCAGCCACTGAAGGTGGTTGGTATTTAGCTGATGCTTTTTTCTTGATGCAGGATCGAACATGAAGCTTCAACCTGAAGTTCTGATACAGCTTGGAAGAGCTCAGCTGAGAGGTGTTGGGCCATGGTTGGCACAAGCTGAACACCAGCCCCGGCCAGCTGAGCCCCCTGGACCATCACATGGCTGGTCACTGGGCGTGCAGAGCGTATGACCAAGGTATTCACACCGTGTGGGGCCAAGGGCAGGGCCTCTGACAGCATTTCCCTCAGCCGTGTCTGACCCAGTGATGCAAAACAAGTGCTCAGCCCCATGCCAAGCACAGATCGTGCCAGGTTCTGCCACCCCACGAAGTCCTGCAGTTTGGGTGAAAGCAAATTCCTAGCACTGACTTGAAACCTTACAGGATTAAGACCAGCAAACACAGCTTTTGGAAAAGGCACCAACTTCTACTCAACTGTGGTAGCAGCAGGACTGGCAGTGGTGTAAACAAAGATGGGCAGGAGCTGGGTGTGCTGGTACCACTGGTACTGAGCAGGCAGAGCACAGGAAGGTTGAGAGCTCAGGATCTGGAGGGGAGATCTCACCAAAATGAGGATTATTTGGGTTACTCAGTGCTCCCAGTGCAATGTTTCATCTCAGAAAACAAAGCTGCCATGAAATAAAGAGCTCTGACAGCGAATCAAAGCTGTTCAGTGTGAAGGAAAATACTCAGGCCTGGGGAGGGGGCTCGGGCACAGCTGGCCACAGGAGGAGGTGAGTGCTACAGAAACAAAAGGGGCATCACCCAGAGTGGGCTGAGCCGCTCGATGGCCAAGGTAAACAAGGCACAGTCTGTGCTAGTACCTCGGCAGCAGGCCATTAGAAAAAGGATCCCTGGCAGACGTCATTAGGTCAGTTTGTCACTGCTGAGACACAACAGAGCTAATCAATGACCTTGCTCTGCCGTGACCCGTGCCCTGCTGGTGGTGAAGGTGCTCCCAGCCACCTCTACGCTGTGCCAGCGTGCAAGGAACGAGCAGAAATAAGCCCATGCAGGAGCAATACACCTTACTAACTGCATTTTGTTTCATTCCTTTGATCCATCTGAAATCCATCAAAATCCAAAAGGAAATATCCCAAACCCGTGCTTAAAAATCAATCAATCAATCAATCAATCAATCAATCAATCAATTCACAAATCCCATTGTTTCCACTCAGACTGCTAAACCCTTTCCCATGTTGCTCTTGTTGGTGTCTGGAGCTGGAGTCCTGAGCCGTTTTGCTCTGGCTGTGCTTTCAACACCCCCGTGATAAGCACATGGCAGCAGCCGCTGAAGCAGCAGTTGCTGCAGATCCAGTGTCAGTGTGACAGCCATGTGGGTGCTGCTGGGGACGGGAGCACACGCAGCAGGGGACCCTGTGAGCCCCGTCATGTGCCACAGTGGGAGCAAGAAAAACTGGCTCCGTCCTTTCCCTCCATCACTTTCCTCTCCTCCCCTCTCCTGAGGAGCTGTTGGCTTTCCTCTCTCATGCCTGGAGTCTTTGGTTTGGCTGCCACTGGGGATTTACCTCAGTTACCTTGAGCCAAGGCAGGAGAAATGTCTGCTGAACACAAGGAACCTGTCTGCCTGCAACATACGTGAATATGCCTCAATGTTCACAGCCATCCATGGACACTTCACCCTCCTTTACTTAGCTCTCCCAGAGACCTTTCATGCAGATCTAAAACCTTTAGCCAAGGTCTCTCTCTGACTCCCCAGGAGGTTTCCCTTCCTTTTCACTGGGCAGTGATGCTGAGCAGGACAAGGGTCCCTTTCCTGCTGCTTGCAGGTGCTCTCTACTGTTCCCACCCTCTCCAGAACAGCACTCTGCTCAGTTCTTTCCCTACCCCCCACTCATCTGTTGATCCCTCCTCCAGCACCTGATGAACAGGACCCAAACTCAGGACTAAGTTTGGAAATAAGCTCCCAGTTTCACTGTCAGAAAACGAGTCTCTTTGATGCCATCAGTAGCAGAGGTGGGGACCTTGCTGGGAGCCAGATGCTGTCCTTGGGGGGGATTTCATTCCCTCATGAAGATTACAGGGCCGATTTGTGCTGAAACTGCTGACTTACCTACATCCTCCTATATCCCCACAGGGATTACAGGGCTCTACTAACAAACCTCCTCCTTGCCCTCCTCTGCTGGGAGCATCCCAGCGCTCACGGTACTCCTGCTCTCAGGATTTGCTGGGCAAAGGGAAGCAGGAGCACAGGGACCTTTCACCATCACCCTGCAACCAGCAGCATTGGCTGCGTGTGAGCTGGTGCTGGCCAAAGCCTGGGAAGGTTGGGTGGCACAAAGCACAGAGCCAGGATTCTGCAGATCCCAGGAGAATTGGCATCAAATACAAACATTTCCTTCCAGCTTTGCAATATTACCACAGATGAGCTCCACCATCCCAAGCTACTGAGCACTTTACAGAAAAAAACAACAACCATAGCCCAAAAACCTCATGACAGAGCTTTCCTACAGCTGATTATTAACCACTGTACAGATCCCTGGCAGGCTGCAGATTTCTTATTCTGTGGAAAGTTATTTCCCAATACAACTGCATTCAAACACATGGCAATGCAAGTTTTATCTCTTAAAAGTAATAATCTATTTGCTTAGAACAACAGGCATTTTTAAGGACCACAGACAACGTTTGGTGGTGGAGGCTGTGCTGAAGCAACATGGAATTGTGATTCAGCACAGAGAAGTTCCTCCCAGGAAAGTTCTCCAGCCACAGAACTACTTAAAGTGTCAGTTAAATGCAATAAGGTTGTTTATACCTGTAGCAAGCTGCATATCAATTGCAACTTCAAAGGGGTCTCAAGTGCTTGGAAGCAGCAGTCTGGTTAATTAATAATGTAAAACAAAACCCAACAAAGGCAAGGCATCAGTAGGAGAGTATATGGGGCTCTGTAGAAATTAGCTTCCATTAGACTTAATCAGAGCAGCATCTCTCATTCCCCTGAGAACAGGGATGCAATTTATCCCCTGAGCTACACACTCGCTTTGGAGCCAGACCCATTGTGTCATTTACATCAAATATTTACAAGATGATTAGCAATAACATGTAGGCCAAAATATCAACCTAGAGATCTCGGTTTATTCACCGATGATTTATACTCTCCCCATGGTCAAAAGCTGCTCTTCAAACAGGGGGCAGAAGCCCAGAGCAGCCCCATTGCCCTTCCCTCTGGGAGGCCCTGGCAGTGCCATCCCTGTCCCCGATCCCCAGCACAGACACACACTAATTCATGACTTTCCTGGGCAGCCAGGGCTGGCCGAGTTCCCACCACGCCGAGCTGGAATGTGAAGCTGCCCCTTCCTGGCAGGCTGCTGGGGTCAACTCTGCCATTGACTCAGCTGACCCTGTTTGCACTTGGGTTGCTAATTGGACCCCTCTAACACCATGGAGATGACTCCTGCTCAAATATTTGGCTCCATGAGAGACCAGCTCGCAGATAAGGTGTAAAATGGAACACGGCACAGAGATTCATGGGGAAAGCACATGCTTTGTGATGGCAGCACATGGGGTGTCTCCAGTCTGTAATGTGACTGATCGTGGCTCTGGTTGGTTTTTGTTTGGTTTTTTTTCTTAAAGACAAGTTTTCTCACTGTAAGGAGCTTTCAGATCTGATCTGCTTTCCATCTTCTAGATATTTTGTCTCACTTGGATAATGACACAGATTCTCTTTTGATCCCTCCTTACTCCAAGTGGCACCTGGGCCTCCCATTTCCCCCACGTGAGTGCAGAGCTGCAGTGCACAGTTCTACACTGCCCACAGAAACACTCTGCAGAGAAGTAATGAAACCTGCTTTGCATGAGCATCTGTAAAACATACACAGTTCAAAAAGAAAGCATGTGCACTATTTTCATTTCCCAGTCCTACCCCCAGGGGATCTCCATCTAGACCTTTATCCTTCCTGGGGTCCATCTCCACTTCTCTGAGGAGGCCTGAAAACCTCCCCAGTCACTCTGATCAAGATAAGAGTGGAGTTGTCTATGATTTCCAAACAGAGCTGCTGCCCTTGTTCAACACCTCAAAAAACCCTCTGGGTTTCATACGGGGTCATTTATACATTAATAAGCCAATGCAACTAATCTGGGCTTGGATTCTCCCTCTGGAACACCACCAACCCATCTCCTACTGTAAGGAGCACAACATCTGTCTGTACTGTGTATTCATCAGTAACACTGGCTTCAGATGCTACAAAAAACCACCAGCTAAACCCTCCAAGTGTCATGGTATTTACACCTAGAAATGTCAGGGTTTGTAGCTATGTTTTCTTTTCTGAGACATTAAGTCTTCTCAATATTTCTCTGCACTCAGAAGGAACTATAAATTTCCAAGGGGAAAAAAACCCACTTTTATTTAATTTCCTTTTATTTTTTATAAGAAAGAAAATGAAAGCTTTTATAAAGTAGCATGATACCAGAAGCCAGGGACATTAGAGACTATGGATTCAGTAAATTGCAATAAATATAGATTTTGTAATTCTGATTCACAAATTGCTTTTGATTTCTTTTCGCATATATACTCTAATATGAAAAATAATTAACTTACTCATGATTTTTACCTTTTTATGAAGCAAGAATCAGACTTACATAGTACCTAATATGAGCATAAAGCCAGTAAGTATTTAGGAATTATGATCACACAAATGCTGATCCATATTTAATTGAAATAATGGTATAAGTGATAAAAAGGAGGGAAATTGAAGAGGATACCAGCTCCTCAAGTAAATAAGCTGATTCCTCTGATTCCACTGCCCTTCCTGTGAGTGCTGGGGCCATTTTTTACCTACCACACAGTGGTGATTTATGACTTACCCTGTGAAGCTAGGAATGCATATGAAGCCTCTTGAATTTTACACAAAAAATCCTGGGGAAATGTAAAGCAGCCTCTTAAATCATCTCAGCAACACTGAAATATGTGTTCCGTGCCTGCACAACGGATGGCAGAAGTGGCAATAGGCTAATGTGCCTCACCACTGCTGTTTGTAAGTGAAGCTGAACCTCAGGAGAGGGGAAATGGGTTGTCATTGATTCCTTCTCTCATTTCACTCACAAGCAAAGGCCTTGATCTAATTCTCAATCAAAATCAATAGAGAGACTTCCAGCAGACCTCACCTAGACTCCAAATAAGTTAGCAACTTATTTTATGTGTCTGCACATGCAGTTCTGCCTCAGAGTCACTTCTAAAGCAAGCTGTTGCTATCTGACTTGCTCAGCCTTTGCCACTTTTACTCTTCAATATTTTACAATTCAAAATAAGTTAAACTACCATATGAAGGGTTGGGTTATTTTCTCCTCCTTAAGCATAGCTGGTCTTTTCCATGCACGCATTAGGTTTCTATAGCAATGTGTGTTGTTACCTAGGTTATGGCCAGGGATAGTATTTTCATTGCCTGTGACATCCGATTAATTAGCAGACTCACAGGTCAACCTCCAGCTGCAGGTACCTGGGTGTATTTGCACATGTGTACATCAGCAAATTAAGGAAAAAAAATAAATAAATAATAACTTGTATTTTTAGAGCCCAAATTTACAACCATTACAGGTAAAAAAAAAAAAAAGCCAGGCTGGTCACCCTGCAGATTACCTACGAGTAAAGCTACACTCATGTTTGAGTTCAGTATAAAGCAATGTCCAAGAAAAAGAGGCAATCAAAGCCATTCTCTCAGATGTCCTGTGAGGTGTAATAGATAAACTGAAGCAGAAAGGCAAGATTTAATGTCTGCAATATTAAAAACCCACAAACATCATCAGTGGAAGCAGAAGCATTTCTGCAGCAATAATGCAGGCAAGAAGAAGACACAATTACAATCCCACCAGGCAGTACAAAGATCCTGGTGAGGTTAGTGGGAGAACTATGGAACTCAGCCCCAGCAGAAGTCAGCAAGGGGAATCTATAAACAGTGGAAATACTTTTACATTCATACAGTTCTTATCTAATTGTCTGTCCCTACACAAAATGGCACTGCTCTGTCCTGACCACCAAATGCATGAGGATGGGGCTGGGAAGGTGCCTCACTCACTTCCCAGCTGCATCAAGCTCCCTTTCCACAATTCCTTTAGATTTGATTTCATGTGCTTACAAACCTCCCAGGCTTGACCCGATGCCATTTAATGAATTGCAATCACTCCTGCAGCCTAGAACTGGAAAGTGAATGCTGTAATCCCTCTTGTTTAAATCAAGATTGTTTCAAATGTGGGCAAACATGATGCCTGGTAGGTGTGACTCTATAAATATGTCAAAGACTAATCCTTGTGCATGTCCAAATGCCAAGCCACGTGGCTTGGCTGCCTCACTGTAGCAGGATAAATATTATGCCATTCAATAGCAGAGACACCTGGGCTTGCAGCGAGCCTGGGTGAAGCACCTTCAGGTTAAACCTTTGATTTTTACATTTCTTGCTTCATGCTGAGAGCTTTCTGCCACAGCCAAACCCGCCAAACACAGAGGTGTAAGGTCTCCAAAAAACCAGACAAATGCAGTTTGGAGAGGGCAGGTCACAGAGGGGCTCTGTGAGGGATGTCACTGCCCTCCTGGTTTACAAGTCGCAGGGGTCTGGACAGAGACTGGTATTCTTAGATCTAAGTGGCTGCCAAAAAGCCCTCATGGAAATCAAGCAAAGCTGCATGTGAAGCACTGGAAGACAAGCTAGTGTTTGTCAGTCATCTACAGATAACTGCTAGGCCAGCACACCCCAAACAGCACAGAGAGCTTAACATTCAGTCGTACAAAATGCTGCCACCCAGCCTGCCAAGCCCTGTGGTTTTAACAAGGCTTGAAAAAGGGCAGGTTAAAGTCACTCTGCTGGTTTTAAACAGTGGAAATGTAGGAGGTTAAGTACAGCTTAATTCTTTGCAAGCAAGGAAGTAAATTCAGCTCCTGTTACATCTTCTGTGGGAAAAAAAGAGTAACAGCAATCCCAGGCAAATGTGATTCTGGCCTAAGAACTAGCCAAGCATTCCTGCCCTGAATCCCACTGCCAGTTGCCACCTTTGACTCATCCATCTCCACACCTGGATTTCAGTGTAATCCCTATAAAAAGTTTAATTCTGTTATGTTGTTAGGATGCCTGTTGTGTCTGTAAGACAAGGTTTATGCAAAATAGAACAGAACCCTTAGAGCAGTCAGGAGCAGTCACTGCTGTGAACAGCCCCTCAGTGAGTTACTCACAGGAAGAAGCATTTCCAGTGCTTGCAAAGCCAACCCAGAAATCCTACAGTGATGTTTAACACATCTAACCTACATTTACTTATTGTGGACACAGGATAACTCCCTGAAAAGCACCATGGGTTGGATCATTAGATGGTCTGTCACCAGTAACCTGTGTCCAGCCGTGTTGCTTTAGGCTGATGTGAGTTACCCATTCAAGCACCATTTCTGGAACACTTGTAAAACACTGAGCCTAATCTGGTTGATTATTTGGGTTGAGATCATATAGCAACAGGAAAGCCTGATCCCACAGATTTTATATACAAAAATAAAATCCCAGGAGTTTGAAAGCCTACCAGTTTGTGATCAGTAGCTCACGTATTTCACGTTCCCACCATTGCTCAAGGATCATATGAGCCTGATTGACATTGAGCCTGCTTTTGGAAGAGTCACACTCAGTGAAGGAGGCAGAACAGGAAACCAACCCAGAGGCCCCACCTGGAAACCTCTTCCATCAGGAGATGAAAGGCTGAGGTGAAGGAAGCTGTCTGCTAACCAGCACTGACAGGACCAGTTCAGATTTTTATAGGTGGATCAGATGGTGAGAACTCACCCACGTACCTTCCACAGCCCATTCAATCATTGCTATGGGAAATACAGGGAAATTGAGAGAGAAAATAAATGTCAAAGTTTCTGCTTCTTTCTTCTCAGTTCTGAGAGTCTGACATTTCCTTTTCACAACATTCTCAGAAACCTGAGGGGAAAATCACAACTGTTCGTGGGGTTTGTTTTGTTTGTTTTGTTTGGTGACACATTGCATTGCTACTTGTGCTACCAACACCTCCTTTCTGGAAGTGTCAGCACACCCCTGACTTTTGGACTCTAGGCTGTGTGCCCTGCCTCTCCCTCAGTGGCTGCACTGGTAAAATAAAGTCCATAAGCTCCAGCACAGCTGCCTCCCCTTAAGGAAATACCTACATCAGAGGATGCTGCATTTCCAGGCTCATTCCCAGCACTGCAGGATGATCTGGAACTCGCTGGCAATGCTGCAAAGATTTATGTGGGAGAACGAGCACTGGCTCCTCTTCTGAAAGCCTTACAATGCACTGACCAACATTTCATGCTCATCTCAGATCAATGAATCTTCAAATCATCTTTTATTAATGTGCATCAGATGGTGATAGCTTGGATAAGATAAATGATTGCTTGTAATGGTGAATAAAGTCAGATTCTTGCTAAATGAGGCTCTGCCTCCACATTTAGTGCTCTTACCAAATGCAGCCTCACACGAGGAAGGGTTTTGCCAGCTGGGTAAATAGAGAGGTTACAGCTGGAACTGTAAACTTCACCTGACATCCAAATCCATAGAGTTCATTTAAATAATTGCCCAAGTGCCTCAGTTAAGGCCCTGAGCCCTGCTGGATGCACAGGTTGTTGAGGAGACCCTGTACCACTGAAGACTGTTCTGACATCTCCACAGGTCTTTAGGAAGTGACCCACCAGGACTTGAGTTGGGAGTATTTTTATCTGACCAAGATCACTCAGCAAGCCCTGATCAAGGCACAAATCTAAACCCTTCATTGTCCCTGTCTCTGAGTCCAAGCAGTAGCATCAGCACCCTGATCTCATATGGCAATGCTAGGCAGCTGAAATTCAGCAGTGTACTTTCCTGAGCATCCTTTTAAACCTCCTCATTAAAATAAAACAAATAAATGTGGGCAACAAGCTGATTGCAATGAAGTGCCTGTACTGCAGCTGAGAGGTGTCACCCAGCCTGCCAGCACCGTGGGGGGTTTGTGCAGGTGGTTGGTGGGAAGCTCCCTTCCACAGATTTACCTGGTTTAACCAAATTACAGTCTGGGACAGACACACTCACACAGCCCATCAGATTTTCCTCCATGGGGGCCATCAAAGGGCATGAAAATGCTGCTTTCCTCTCCATGTGCTCAGCAGTATCTGCCAGGGTGCTGAAATGAAGGATTAGTCCAGGTGTCTGGTTTTCCCAAAGCCAAAATACAATCTCACATTTAAAGGGACAGAGTAACTACAAACATCTCATTCTGCCTGAATTTCTCTGCTTGCTCTTTACTCACCTCTCTCCCTCCAACACAAACAAAAGCTACTATAGAGAAATAGGCTTGCTCTATTTATTCTGGACTTTCTTCCCATTTCCTAAGTATAATCCTGTTGTTTTTCTGTTTTGTTTATGTGGACTCAGGAAGAGAAAGACCTTGAAAGTTGGAAGCCTCCCACCTCCCCCCAGAAAATTACAGATCCATAGGTAGCTTTTCTGTCCCGAGTAGTTAGACTCCAAGTTTTCCATTTAATTGTGGAATACACAAAAATCACTGCATGTCTCTGTCAAAGATGGGTGGCTGCAATGAAATCCCAAAGGGTAGGTGGGCTTTCTGCTGGCACTTTCTGTCCTAGACCCATGTCTCTGTGAGAGAGCAGCAGTGGCTCTTCATGGCAGGGTGGCCTTCATCAGCGTGAAAGAGATGTGAGCTCATCTTGGATTTCGTGATGTGCTCTCATTTCAAGGGAGGCCTCATTATTTTTTGGCTTCATCTTTCTAATTACATGGTTCTTCCACTCTGGTACTCAAAAGCTCAGTGTTTGGCCCTCTATCTGTCACAGAACTACTTCAATTGGAAAAATGAGCAAAGACCTCTGCAAATGCACCTGCCCATGTGAAACACATACTGGGGGAGACCTGAAGATAGTAGATGATACATACAGAGAAAATCAGGCCCTGGGTTACTTGCTTTGTAACCCAAGTAGGAGATAGAATTTGTCTGTCCTACTCTCAAAAGTCTTCTGAAGCAACAGGCAGGGTAAATGAATCGTGTGATGCAGGCACAGAACAAAGTGGAAGCTCAGCCATGCCAACAAATAGGAGCATTTGTTCTCCAGAAACAGCACAGGCCGAGGTGAGGCAGTTGCAGGTACGGCCTTCCCTCTGAGCAGAGAGGTGCAGTTTGGTGCAGCAGGTCTCAGGATGATCTTTCTGAAACAGAATTGCAGTTCTGGGTGTGATCTGAGTCCACCCTGGCTGAATTGCTCCATCCCCCCTTGGCTCATGCTCACATCTTCCCTGAAAAAGGGAAAATGAAGAGTGACCATTCCAGCTGTATCCCAGACCAGGCATGAAAGCTGTATCCCAGACCAGGCATTCCAGTACTCATGGCAGAAAAACAAATGGATCATGAAGACTCTAGAACTGCTACAATGAAACCTCCTTACTGGAATATTTAGGCAGAGTTTGTTTTGGGTAAGTAATGCTCAAAATATTATGTGTAAATCCAGTCAGGCTTTCAAACACACCTATTATTAACACCAGTCCTGCTCCAGCCCCCCAGAACATCCCTTTGTTGCCATCTTACCCTATTAAAAATGGGCTATCTGTGCTCCTTGCCCTCTCTGGAAGCTGTCTTCACTGCCACTGTTAGCCAGGATTTACTATATTTGATTTCTTCCCTGTGAATGAGAGCAAAAAAAAAAAGACCTACTGACTTCAGCACCAGCAGCACCCCTGGGATTTGCCTGCACCCTCCCTGCTACAGCTTGAGCCTCAGCAGCAACCCAGTGCCCAGTAAGCAGAGCAGCTCAGCTTTAAAGCATCTCTAAATCTGAGTTGGAAACTCCTGTGTGCCAGCAGGAGTCAGCTGGGGTAAAACTGAAGCTACCAGTGTGCTGAAGACAACTCTGATTTTCCAACTGCTACAGTAATTCCTCTGCTTGTAACAACTCATTTTCCTCCACTGTGTCTCAGAATGGGTTTAAAAATCCCATCAGTCAGATTTCTTGTCAAGTCTTTTCTCAAGGTTCAACAGAGGTCTTGGAGACTGAGAGCAAGGAGGGACTCAGTCTGCTTCATCATATCACTCCCCTGGAAAGTACTGCATTTGAATATAATCCAGCTATTTTGTTCTTACATCCCTCACAGAGCCCCTGCAAGCAGCACAGAGCTGAGACCTGTGACTTTTTCAGAGTGTTACTGCATCTATCATCTCACATTTGTTTGACAAGAAGGCATCCCCTCAGTGTCTTTGATGAAGAACATCATCACAAAGAACACCATCAGCTCCCTGCATCTTGTCCTGAGACATTCCTTTTGCTTCCAGATAATGGAAAAAATCCCAGATTTCTGTGTGAGTTCCTGTTTCCATCCACCAGCAAACAGTGTGTTCCTGGGTGTTAACTCTGGGCTCTTCAAACTGTCTCCTGAGCTGCAGGTGTGGAAGCTCCCTTTGGAATCCCTGTTCTTCAAGATGCCATGAGCTGTGTTGAGCTCTGACACCTGCCCCTTCAGCACAGCATTCAGCACAGCCTAAGCAGTGGGTAGGTTTGGGCTGAGCACAAATGTCATAAGCCAAACAGGTAGCACAGACCTGTCCCTTTAGGCCTGCATATGGGATTTTTCCCCCCATCTCTCAAGTTCTGGGAATTTAAACATCCAGCTTTTCATGGGAGGAGGGTCTGTGCCTTGAGTTGTGTGACCCGACATGGGACAGAAGCTGCTCCACTGCAGGTGAGCTGGCACTCAATCCAACTCCTAGTTATCTGGAACATTAAAGCAGGCAGAACCCCTGCCAGCTCAAATTAGCTGATTAACAGCTTTAGGGAGGACAATGCTCTTAATGTATAGAGAAAAATCATTTTACAAATAGATGTATTTTCTAGGAATGGCTTAAAAGTATCTGCATTATAGCTTTGCTAAGCTATGCCTGCCCTTGGATGGATGTCACAACAGCTCTTGTCACAAAAACCTTTAAAGTGAACAGGCTCTACATTTAAGATCTCACCTATTTCTGCCTGATTTTCTTGCCACAGCAGGAAGGACACTGAGTATGGGCAGGGTCTGAACTGACCCACAACAGGGGCTCACAGTGCTGGTGTCTTCCCCCAGGCAGAAAGGTGTGGTGGCCATCCAGGGCTACAATTAAATTTAGGATCAGACTTTGCTGAACTTGTCCAACTCATCACTTCTAGCCTTGCTTTTATCTGCTCAGCACTTCACACCTTCCCTCTGCAACATCAGCCTTTTGCTGCCAGTCTCTCCTTACACCCTAATAACCATGATATTAATCAGAATATAGGAAGATAAGAACCAGGGAGGGTTTAGACAGAAAACCCTGAGGCTGGCCAGAAGAATAACCAGGGGACAGGCGGTTTGCTTATGTAAGGAACTGACAACAATTTAGGCCACTGGGGAAATATGAGGATCATAAAGTGATCTGGTTATCAGTTACTTTCACAACATCATGATGGGTTGGATCAATATAATCAGAATTGTACAGATGAGAAAATAGATTTTCTAAACCCAGTTGTGGTCTCTTCATTATGATGCTCTGGGCCTACCTGTACAGCAGTAATTTCTCCCATGCATACACACATCTGTGTGCCTCACAAACTGCCTGTAGCACAGCTGTCACCACCATACTGGAACAGGTCTAACCAGGCCTGGAGGCACTCCAGTGCAGACTGGTGTGCTGTCGGGGCAGTGCTGCTCTGACAGCAATTTGCTCATGGTTATAACACATCAGGAAGGAAAAAACCCCAACTCAACAACTCATTTGCACATATAAGGTTTTTCTCCTCAGCTCAAGGACTGCAAATGCCATGCAGCCTTTACATTGTCTCCAGTGGTTTGGCTGATTATCACTCCTCTAATTCCAGTTCACACAATCCACTTTCTTATTATGGATGTGCCACTGACATGTACAAAGGCTGATTAGATAGTCAGACACAAGCCAAGGAAATAATAAATACACAACTCCACTTTTCAGAGCATTACTTTAAGCTCTTGTGTGCACAGCTGAATTTGTCTTATAGCTTGATCTCTGCTCTTTTTAGCAAAATCCATCTACTGAGTGAAATCTTCCAGTAGATAAATCACATCATCATGTTTTCCAGGTTTACCATTTTCCCACCCATTAGACAGTGAACAACTATTCTTGACTACTCTCATAAAACCACCTTCCCAGTCATATCAGTGGGCCAAGAGATGCTTTTCCCCTTATATATACACGTCCCACCTTGCAAATGCACCCAGTCCTTGTCATCTGCAGAGGAGAAAACTACACCACAAAGTCCAAGCACACCAGGTAAGCAGCCACTTGGGCAGCCAAGAGATGTCTTCTGGCTGCATGCTGGAGGGGTCTGGCTACGAGTGTATAGTCCACACAGGTAACTGGATGGACTGCAGAATACAAATACCCTTCTTTTGGCTAAAGCTCTGCTGGTCAGGCCCCAGGGTGGCATCACTGGTGGCCTTCTCCTGTCTAACTGGTCACTTATGGGCTGTGCTCAAAGGCAGCTTCATCATATGGAGAACAGGCTGAGTCCAAGCTACACACTGCAATAGGTGACCTGGGGTTTCTACTGACCAACCTTAAAGAGGACTCCATAAAACTAGAAAAATGCAAAAAAGGCTGATCAAATTGATCTAAGGTACAGAGAAACTCTTCAGTTTAGGACAGGTGACTGCAGGGAAAGGATATGACAGAGACCTGTAAAATCAGGTGTGGGATGGAGATGGCAAACAGGGAAGGGAGCATCAGATGAAAGCAGCAGCTGGGAGGCTCAAAACAAACACAGGGAAATACCTCTGATGTATCATGTTCTTAAAAAGCAGAACAGGTGGTGTAGGTGCTAGAAGTTTGATGAGTTTTTCTTTCAGGATCTTTTCCAATTGCATTTCAAAAGCAAACAGAAGCTTTAGCTCAGGACCTGAGCCACAAAGTGCTGGAGGCTGGGAAAGTACAATGGGAAACATCCTTATGTTCTTGTCCTGTTCTTATACTACTCTTGTTACTGGCAACTGGCACAAAAAGAGACTGATCTGGATGGATAAGTGTCCTGATCTGGGACATTTGTTCTTGTGTTCTAACTGAAAATGATTTGCAAAGCAGTAAAAATAGTAATGTAAGTTTCCATCTAAGCAGAAGGTGCCTTTACTCCAGAGCCATCCACACTTTGCTGATGATAAACCACTTATTAGCTTCAGCTTTCCTGTTTGTAACATGATGCTAATGGTGCCCATCTTTTAAATATACTCCAAGAGATACAACTGGGCAAATTACACAAAGACAACACCCATGTTATTGACCAAAACCTCTCAGCCAGCTCCACGGGCCAGTGTGTGCTGGTGCTCAAGTCCAAATAGCCAAGAGTCTGTGACAAGGCCTTACAACAAGATGCAAAAAGGCATCAGGCATTGCATTTGGTTTTCAGAAGCACTAGCTGTCACTGAGTATTGAATACCTTTTGAGGTCAGATCCTCCTTTTTGTGTTTATTTTGGAATCTAGAACAGGGGGCCTCAGGCTGCTGTTTCCAGAAGGGTGAAGACTCAAGTCCAAACCTACGTGGCCCGTTTATGGTTCCAAGATGTTACAACAGCAGTGACAGGGTCAAACTTGGTGGGTTTGTGACTCCCATCAGGAAAGAAGTTGGGGAGGAAAAATCAAGCTGGGACTGCACTGCCTGCAATGCAGAGAGAGGTTTCCAAGTCACCTTTAAACACAAGATTTGGATAAAGTTGTGTCAGCATGGCTGCAAAACTTGCTGGGAAGCAAGGGAAATGAGCTCCCTTCCAGGGCAGTTAGGAGGCTGCTGTTCACTCTGCCTTCTCTGGAGGTGCTTTACACAGCAGGGGCTGCAGAAGAGACACACCCAGGTCTTTGTGGTGACCCAGGGTTGAGGCAGTGACATGAAGCTACCTTGGCAGCTGCAATGACACTCATGCTGTTGCCCATCTTGTACAGAGAAAAAAATCTCTGCTATTAAGGATTTTTTTCAGTCCAATTCTTCTCCAGTTTAAGCTGACTTTCCCCTCCATGTATGTAGCCTCATTTTCAGCTGAGAGCAAACACCAAACCTATCACTCCACGTCCTGAGCAGCCACCAGCTCCCTCCAACAGAGCAGCAGCATCTCTGCATCTCCCAGACAGTTTTGTAATTAAACTGTAAAGAGCTCTGCTCACTCAGGGCTTGTGTAGTAGGCTTTCATTTCAGCTCACTCCCATACCTTCATTTCTCTGCAAGTCTCCTCAATTAGGATTACTTTTGTCACTCTTGAATATTCCAGGTTTTCTGTTAGTCTCCTGTGTCTCAAGGTTAGTTTACACTGGTGGGATTTCTTGTAGGGAACTTGTAGCTCTGTGCTCTATATCATACTGGTGTTTACTTTGGGGAAAACTTGCAGTGTTTTACAATAAGACCCTTGTTTTACAACCCTACAGTTTTAAGTATAAATTGACTTCACACAGTCTCTCATTTTCCTATTGCTTCTGCCAGGAAGGATCTCTGTAAAGTTTGAAAGATGGACCTGGCTAATAGAAAACTCTGATATCCTCTTAGGAAGGAAGAAAATAAACCCAAATCTGACAGCAATAGAAACTTGTCACCTGCTCTGAGGTGAGGAGGGGATTTTTATTGCAGCTCAGTGGAAGCAGCAGCCTCTTACAGACTTCTAACAGTCCTGCCAGCTAAGTGAGGTAAAAATTAGTTTACTGTCACAAAAAATATTTGATGGTCAGGATCCCAGTCCTGGGAGCTCTGCTCTTTCCTACAACAAACTGTATCTCCACCAAATCTGCTGCCTGGCTGAAGCTGGCAGTAGAATCACTAAACAGGGCATTTGCTGGCACTAACTCCTGCAGTCTGGGAGAATTTCTGCCTTTTGGTGTGTGTAGCACTATCACCTCCAGTAAGGGCAGCTAACATCTCCAGCAGACTTGGCTGACTGTGAATGCACAAGTCTTTTAATGAGCATGTGCAGTGAGCAAGGTTCATTTGCTCTCATCTCCTTCTCATTAGGGACTGTGCATTAGAGATACTCATCCAAACATGCACGTTGATGCAGCTCTGGCTCCCCAAAACACAGTGACAGAGGGCAGGGTCATGCCTGGGGTAGGCATATGGGCTTTGCATCTCAGCACCTTTTCAATGAATTATTTTCTTCTTCTTGAAAAAAAACAACCCATTTCTATTTTCATACCTCCTGTTTGGGAATGCACTTAGGATTTCTAATTACTTTGCAGAGAAGTTCCTTTGTAGCTCCAAAGCTGATTAAAAAGAGCACCCAGTGAAGAGGTGCAGAATATGGGTCATATCCCCAGATGTTGTAAAAGCAGTGGATCTCCAGCCAGGGCAAAAAAAAGTGTACTAAGAACTAATTCTGTCTTTTTGCCATGTAATAATATTGCTTTCACCTTGAAAATAATGGTGGGAGTTGAGGGTCAGTGCTGTCTCCCACCCTCCCCTCCATACAGGTATTCTCCTGAGGTAGTGCATTGAAAGCTGCTTATCTGAGTTCTAGGAAGGTGAACTCAATGTAAAAAATATAATTCATAATACTAAATAAAAACAGGAATAAGAATCTAGAGAGCAAGGGTAAGTGCCCACACATTTCAATAGCAGCTATGTCTGCCAACTGTCAGCCCAAAAAAGTCATTAAAATAATCTGTCCTTTTATCAAGAGCAAACTCTTGCTGACTGATAATGCTGAAAACACGATGCTAATTCCAGCCATCTCTGGAAGCTAATTTAACCCTTTCCTGAAATCATCCATACTGCCTGGGATACAGGAGCTCTCTTCATGCAAATCTGGTTCTTTTGCCATCAGAGGTTTTTTCAGGTAATTCTGTAGCTCTTGCCAAAGCTTTTGATCTTGTTGCTATTTTGCCTTCACATCTACTGCCCTATCTTCACAAGGATTTATTCCCTGCCCTTCAGCTGCAAGCACTAGCTGTGTTTGGAGGAGCAGTCAGATCACCTATCACTGGTACTTCCCTTACAGAGGACCCTGCTCCTGTCATGTGCCACAACACTCAGCTCCCATAAACTTCACCATGAGATAGTGGCAACTTCACTAACAGCATCCAGCTCCTTTTCAGGCTTGAGATCAGTAACAACCTCACAGACTAGTAGGGATTTTGATAAATACAAGAGGGATTTTATATGCCAAGGCATAGGAGGCTTCAGGTCTAATGTCAGAGCTGCGGATCTGCTCCCTTGGAAGATAACAATCCTTGCACATCTTACCCAAGCTGAGCAACATCGCACGTGGCTTTCAGCATCCCCTGTGTGCTGGGTGATAACTGCAAACACATCCCTCTGATAAGAAATAATGCAAGTCCTTTGCTAAAGCTTCAAACCCACTGTCAACGTGGGATTTCTGGATAAACAGATTCCCCTCAGTGATTTGTTTCACATGATAATCATTTAGAGGAGGTTTCAAACGCTCCAGCCTTCAGTCAATAGCTGACTCTACAGCTTTGCTATCACTGCCCCTTTTGATTTCCTTTGCTTTTCTTTCCTTGAGATCAAGGTGATCTATTTTTAGTGCAGGGACTGGTTAAGTGAGGAGTTGCTATAGTGACAGATAGCTGATACAAACCAAGTCCCACTGCAATTCTTCCAGCTAGTAAATGAACACTACCCAAAGTGGGGTAGTGGCCAGGGGTGTCCAGACACTGCTCAGCTCAAGGGGGGCATTAATAGCTGCCCAGGACTCCCAAGGTGACACTGAATGTATATGAAGGAGCCAGAAGGCAGCCTGGGTGCCTTTTGTAGGAAGCACACACCCTGCTGCCTTTGCTGGCCCAAGGCATGAGTTGGTGTTGGTCACGGGTCTCCTGCTGGTCTGCTGCTCCAAATCAGCTGTACAAGCTCCCCTTGCTGCCTCTACCCAAGAAGTCACCCTGTTGAATATTCATCAAGAACAATTTTGTGCCATCACTGAGAAGTGGGTGGGAAAAGATGCACAGTCTGGTGGCCCACTCTGAGCAGGTCTGGTACCAGCCTAGACCAGATCAGCCACGGCTTTGGCCAGATGAGTCTTGAACCTCTCTAAGGATGAAGAGGCCACAACCTCCCTGGGTTACCTGTGCCACACCACCCTCTTGAGGGAATTTTTGTTAACATCCAGTCTGACTCAGCCACAAATGCTTCCCTTTTACCCCTTCTTTTACCACCTGCCACCACTAAGAAGACTTTGTCTCAATCACCTTTGAAACTGCCCTTCAGGCAGCTATTACATTATCTCAGCCTTCTCTCTGCTGGACATTTTTTTTTTGCCCAGCTTTCTCAGCCTCTCCTCAGAGATCCCAAAACATCTGCTTTAGGTCCCAAAACATCTTGGTACTCCTCCAGTTTCCCAGCTTTTTTCTGATGGGGGGGGACCAGGCATTGTACACCCTATTCCAGGTGCACCCCACCAGCACCAGTTGGAAGGGCATAACAATCTCCCCTGACTGGATTGCTCCATTTGTCCTACTGTAACCCTCTGTGGTTCACCCCACTGACAATGACAGCACAGCATCACCCGCAGGTTCTTCTCCCTGGGAGTCAGCCATCCCTGCCCAGTGTGTACAGCTGCACAGGTTCACCTCCCCAGCCAGGGCACTAATGAATATTAGCCCTCCCCACACTGATGCCTGGATATTGACCATCCCTAAATTCAAGTATGTCCCTTGGGAAGTCTCAGCATTATTCCAGCTTCTCTCCTTTCAGCTCAGCCTTTCTCTTAAGGAGGCTGGTACAATCCACACCCACTTGATTTCTGTTGCCACTGCTGCAGAAAGAGCCTCTCCATTGCAAACTTTTTGTCTCCCTCGTGTCTCCAGCTGATCCATCCCATTTTCCCCTCACCTACATTTCTTAAATTGATTTTTCGCCCTATATTTAGTAACTGTAATTACACTATATGCAGGCAGCAGAGATGTCACAAATCATCTGTTCCTCTCCAGGAGCAGAAAAGGCAGGATAGTCCCAGGAACCATGCGTGTGCCATCGTAATTCTTGTGCTGACTGAAATAAAACCACGGGGCCAGATGGGCAGGATCTGTTCAACAATCCGGTGACTGTAGCTCCCAGCGTGTCAAAAGGGTCCTTGTTACCCCACAGAGAACATTGCACTGGGAAGCAGCTGTTCTCCAGTGCCTGGAAAAAACTCTGAAGAAACAAGAGGATGTTCTTCATTAATGTCAGCTAATTCTGTCACCCCTCCTGCGGGTAAATAGCTCCAACCTTCCCAAAGGAGGAGCAGAAAAAGGACAGGAGGGGAACTCTTGAGTTCAAGCACACGGTGCAGTGCTGGGATCTGTCCTTAAACCAAGTAAGGCTGTCTGACCTTTCCAGCATGGAGAATTCAGGCCTCTAAGCCAAGCCTGCCAGTCACAGAATGATATCCTACAGAGCAGCCCCTCATCTCCCCAGACGAAGCCTTTGAGTTTCAGAACGACTCTGCAATGACAAGGAAACGGCTAAAACAATTTCAAGGCATTAAATCCTACTTTTAAGTCCTTGAACTGCTTTTATGTTGGACAGGAATAAAGGTGAAAGTAGAAAACAGCTGAATCCTGATAATTCCTGGGATTTGCTGATCCAAGAAAGCTGACAAACGAGCTGGCTGAACAACACCTCTGCAACTGCACTCTTAGGCATTGCACTGAAACTTTGAGCACGGAGTCAATAGTCCAAGACATTGATTTCTAATTAAACAAAAGCACCCACCTACATAAATGCTACTGTCAAGTGGAACTTTAGGCTGTGGAAACAGATCTGGGCTTGAAATTTGCTTTTCAAACCTGGCAAGAGCTTTAATAACATAGGTGCATGGGAGTGTAAATAAATTGTGGTCTAGATAAGCACATTTAAATCAAGTAGAAAGTCAGACTAGGATAACAGCTTCTCACACAGATATGCTCCTGAAAGGCAGAGCCCTTGAAAAGTCTAAGTGAAAGGAGAAGGAAGAAAGCTGGTGCAATAAGGATGATTGTGCAATTGTGATCATGCATGGAATTCAGTCATTCCAGTGATTTTTGGCACGTAGGTTGTGTTCAGGAAGAAGACACTCCAGCTGCATTCTTTAAGCTGAGCCATCATGTGTGACAGTCTCAGCTACACTGTTTGCTTTTCACCTCAGAAATAACTAAGATGATAGCTGATTCTACCACAAGTTATCCAAGGTAGTTTTCAAGCCTTAAACACATACCAGAAGTGACCTGGAAAAAGGCACCACCATTGTCTCCTTCCAGAAACAGGGGGTGTCTGTGTCCACTTCCAGTCAGTGCCCAGCTTCCTTCTGTCCCAACAAACCCCTCCTCATACTTGCACTTCACAGCCTTGCCTAGATCCCATCCCATGCTTTGTTTTTAGTTTCTCTCTGTCTTGCCAGTAACATTCATCCTGTTGTTCCAAGTGATGGTATTTGAACAGCAGCAGATTAATGTATCCTTAAGACAGTAAAAACCTGAAGTGTCTGTGATGCTGCTGTGCCTGGGACACAAACACCTGCACACACAGGCACCAGCAAGGACCAGAACCACACGGACACCTCCCAGGTGGAAGCTCTTCCAGCCCCAAACCTGTGCAGTTTGTAAACTAGCCTGCTGGAAGGGAAGCTGTCCCCGCTGGTGTCACCCACCACGTGGCTGACAGCAGCAGTCAGTGCTGAGTAATTCAGTCATTTATAGTAATAAAGGTATTTCTGAGCAAACTTTGTGACAAGATGCACAGAGCTGCCTGGGGCAGGACTGGGAAGAAGTGTCAGGGGGTAGATTCATTTGCATTACCAATCTGTAAATTTGTGCCTCAAGAGGACATACTTTATGTGTAAGAAAATGTATTTCCATATGTATGACCTGCACTTCAGACCAAAATAACTTGAAAAATAAATTACCTTGGCCAGCTCATTGTGAGGGCAAAGAGTCTACATCTTCTTCAAGCCCACGAAGGGATGCTGAGCAAGGGCACTGCTGGGCTCTGCAGCAAGGAGGGAGAAAAGGAAAAGTCCAGTGCAAGGACTCTGCTCAAGATACCTCCATTGCCATTCCCACCACATCACTGGAGCTTTTCTGGGGTTTATTACTATTGGAATTTTCTGGTACTTGCTTGAAAATACATTGCTGATTTGATTGTTGCACAGTCACAGTCCTTTTGCCTCTGTTCAGAATGATTCAAAGCTGTGTGCAAAACAGGGATCTGCCAGAACCTAGCAGCCCAGTGACTGTAAGGAAGCAGAAAATAAAAAGTCTCAAACATTTCATCAGGCTCATCACTGTTTTTCTTCTCCCTCACAATGAATCATAAAAATTTCACAGCTTCCAGGTCTCAGAGCTCTGTGTAGAACAAGATTAATCAGTACTGATCAGCCAGGGCTGCACAGGCTCTAAAATCACTGTCAGCTCAACAGAGCATGAAAACCAGTAGAGAAAATCATTAACAAACCAAAGCAGTCTCAGTTTCTCATGCCCAGTCTCTGATGCTGGTGGTTTTAAGCTGCTTTTCAGGAGCAACAGGATTTTGCTCTTTCCATTTGTTTACAGCAACCACTGGAATGTGCAGCCATCTCCTCACTTTCTTTTATTTCTCCGGATTTTTTTTGGCTATATTTTCTCCCCCACTGCCTCATAACAGAAACATCCCACTAGGATGACAAAAATAAGTATATCAGCTCTGGTCTTCCCACAGGCAGCATCACCTGCTTTGGGGTGAGGTGCCAAATGACCTGCAGCCCCCCATGTTAGAGGAGAAGGAGATCAAGGCCTGTCTCCTTTTGCAATCACTTCTCTGTCCTCCTCTCACACGTTTTCTGTCCCTATTCTCAGTGACACTATCCACAATCAGTCTTGGGCTGATAAACAATGATGTGAGACAGGTTGAAGTATCCCTTGGAGTATCCATTTGCCCTTGGAGAGGTTGTGAACTTCCTGTTCTGTACTTTGGTCCAAGTCCTTCCCCATGGAGTTCTGCCTGAGCTGGTTGCATCCTATAGCACATTAACTCCACATGGTGATCACTGGTGGCAGTTGCCACAGCTTTGCTGTTGGGAAGGAAGAGTTTGGTTTCTTTGCTTGACACACAATCCACACTGACCACCAGCTCCAGGGGTCAGAGAAGGATGATGGCAAACTATGGAAAAAACCCCTTGAGTTTTTGACAGAGATGGGAAGACATTTCCACTTGGGTTTCATAGTTAAAGATACTCTAAAGTACAACACCTCCCAGATCTGCTCTAGAGCTTCAACATCCCATGGCAGTGAACAAAGTCATGGGATAAAAACATGTGCATTAAGTGCCACCAGCTTGCCTAGGGAAAGTTATGAACAACCTGGGAACAGGCCTCTGCCCTTTGCACTGGGACTGCCCAGTGAGTGTCTTGGGGGGGGGGTGTCAAAGCATGTTTGCACCTGTACATGTTGGGGTGCAATTCAGCAGACTCACTCCTACATTTAGTCCTAATTTTCTAATTTGCACCTAATAACAAAAGCTGGCAGGGAAATGATCCTCAGGAGTGCTACTGAGGCAGGAGAGGTCAGGGGCTGAGGGGCAGCACTGAGGTTTGCTTGGATCCCCCTGGACCTGGCTCCTTGGGGCTCAGCTTCAGCCCCTGCCAATTAAAACCCACTGAAACCCCCAGGAGGAGCACCAGGGTTAAGGAGAAGCTCCTGGGCATTCCCACGCAGCAAAAAACCTCTAAAATAAATGTTCTGAGGCTACATGCCTGGGCACAGGGCAGTGCCAGGGCCAGGGCAGCCACGTGGGCAGTTCCTTCGCTGGGCACTCTGTGTATCTCCTGCTTGTGTCATTCAATCCTTCACGGAATAGAGGGTGGCCTTTAAAGGGCAGAGCCATTAGCCTCACTGGGGCCCAAATGTTGTCCCCTTCTAAAATGCCACCAAGCCTGTTTCCAACACACAGGGCTGCAGCAAGCCCTGGCAGGTGGAGAGGCTGCCAGAACCCCGCCCAGGCCTGCAGGGACTGCAGTGGGAAGGAAGAAACTCTGTGGAGGTGATAAGAGATGTTGGAGAAATTTTGGGTAATCCCAGTCCTCCAGAATCATACTGCATAAAGCAGCTTCCCTGCTGATTAGTGGGGCTCAGGCTCTGGTCTGCTCCTCTCCTGAAGGAAAGCTGCAGTCTCTCTGCTCTCCCTGCTCTTGTTTGCTCCTGGTGCTCATTCATGCTTTTCACTTTCCCCTCTCTGCTATTCTTTGGCCATATTAAGGTGTCCCTTTGCTGCTCCAAACCGAGGGAGCTACAGGTATGCCCTTGTTGGCAATGCCATCCCCAACTGCTCCGCAAGGACACAAACCCCTCCATCAGTGCAGAGGGAGGACGGGGTTTAGCTCAACTGATACACAGAGGAAAGTATTACTTGATAACCTGAGTAACAGTGGCCTGATGGTATCTACCCCTGGGAAGATGAGAAGATGCTCTGGCCCAATCCTATTTACAACAAGGAGTCTTAAAACACTTGTAGAGACAGCAAAGAAAAAAACAGAAACTCCAGATTCAACTAGTCCTGCTGGCAGAGCACCCCTTTCTGGGCATCAGGAGATTTCTTCCTCTTCTTTCCTTCTCCAGCCCTTTTCTGAATACAGTCCAAGTTCATTCAGCCACCCCAGGAGAGCAGGGTGGCAAAGAGCATGTTGGGCTGCTGTCATTTTTAATCCCTGATGATAGATGGCAGCTGAAGGAGCTGTACCAGTGTGTGACCAACCCTGATGAGCCACCAAGCCTGGTTGCTACCAGTGCCTGTCACTAATACTGATCATAAAACCTGCTGAGTGCCAGCAGTTCCCCCGGGAGCTGCTCAGAGGTGTTTAGTAAGGAGGATACAGACTAAATCAAGCAATTATTGCAAAGCTTTTGTTTTGACATTTCCCTGCAAATAAGGAGGGGAAAAATCCAAAGAAACAACCAACCCCAAACATTTGCAACATTAACCTGTTTCCTGAAAGGGCTCCAGACTCCACTGGGATGGCAGAGGCAACCCCTGTAGCAGCACATCTGAGGAAGGCACTGACACACACACATCCCTTTTGCTTTCTCCTACTCCTGGGACTTAGCAGCTCTGTGCTCATGGTGGAAATGCACCCCAGGGAGCTGACCTGGTCGTGCTCTACAAGAGCAGTGTATGCAACATCTGTACTGTGCCCAGTGCTGGCTGGGCACCACTGGAGTGGGCTACAGAGCTGGACTGATGGCAGTGTGGGTAAGGAGGAGCACATTTTTGGGCATTTCTGGCATTACACTTTCAACTGTTTTTTTAACTGTCAGAAACATTAAAGTTCACATGGCCAGTACTCCTGGTTCAGGGCAAATCATTTTCTCTGTGGAGGAAGGTAAGGATGGGGTTTCTAGCTACACTATGAGGAAGAAGACTTGCAACACTGTTTGGTGCTTCCAGCAGCAAACCTTTTGCAGATGTTGGCTATTCCTATCTCATTAATGAAACCACAAGAAGAAGGTGAATTCGTAGTTCAAAGTGCCACTAATAATTCAATCACAAAAGTGCTTCCACCTAGTTGAGAAATTAGGGGTTTTAATTAGACATTTGGGAATAAATTTTACATTTGGGCAACCTAAAATCTACATTTTTTCCTCTTCTTGCATAAACTGTCTTTGTGCATCTTGTTGACACTACAAAACTCCAAAGATCTGTGTCATATCTTATTCACATCACCTTGACCTTACTACCACTCTAGCAGGTTTATGGGGATGAAGAACAAGGTACAGTACCTTAGATTTAAAAATACTTAACTGTACAAAACAGGAAGAAAAGGAGAAGCATTTGCAAGAAGGATACCTTAAAAACAACACAAATGACCACTGAATAAATTACAAAACATTAAACAATAGAAAAAGAAGCTCCTGGGCAGCCCCCTGCCCATCAATTGCAAGTCCCCATCACTATATCTGGATGCACCTCTCCACACTGGCCCTATGGTCCAACACTACTCATTATCTTTGTCATTCTGCTGGATTTAATACAGTGACTCCTAACCAGTAGAGAGTAAAAAAGAGCCTTGGACAAGTCAGCCTCTCTACACTGTGCCTTACTCAGCTGAATCAGTGTAACATCAGTTTTAAACCTCTTAGTCACACCACAGAATCTCTCAGCAGCACTCACAGAACCACAGAGTTGTGAAACAGCTACCCTTAGTCCATTGAGGAAATGCATTAAATACTCTATTTCCACATTATTCTTAGGAAAAACAACCAGATCCTGCTGGAAATCCCCTTGTCCCCCGGCCAGCTGCTCTCTCTGGGATACACAGACACTCTCCCATGCACACAACTCGGCACCTGCACCAGAGTAAATACACAGTGACCAGCACCAGCTTTGACTACAGGAGAACGGTCTCTAATTGCAACTCAAACATAATTACCTTGATAAGTGCAGTGTCAGAAGGACACACTGTTAAACACAGTACTTATCAGACCGATATGCAATTTTTCTCTCCTTAAAATTAATCTTTCAATATACAACGTGAGTCCTAACGTAGCATTTAGTCACTGTTCCTCCATTGGAGTAACATTAGTCAACAGCCCCTTCTGACTGCATTTGGTGGTGTTCAGTGTAAAGCTGCCTGCACCATCACCCTTTTCCTAAGGGTGAGATCTGATGCATGCTCCAGGTGTCAGCTCAGATGGTCACCTCCAGTGCAAACCAGCACAGAAACATCCTCACAGCTGCACGATTCAGTTGGCGAAACCGGGAAGAACAAAGTTATTGCTCAGTTATTCCCTAACCCCCGCTCGCTGCCTCTCCCAGAGACCAACTCCCCTCCTTTTGGCTGGATCACACCGAGGCTCCTACCGAACAGGCCATGGGGGTCGGACTGGCGCCTCTCTGAGCTCTTGCACTGCTCCTTTCTCCTCTTGATCCCTCTGAAGCTGCCAAAGCGCTTCATGAGCTGCGACATGCGCCCGCGCGGCACCAGCTGTCGCTCATGCCCGGGACTGAAGACAAAAAGCCACGCGAGGGGCAAGACAAGGTGCTGCTCGCACCGAACACCCAGGCCTGGGAAGAGAGTCCACCTTGCAGGTGGCTCAGCTCCCAGCAGCTCGGTCGTGGTCTTCGTGGAGAGGCGCTCTGCTGGAGGCTGCCAAACCCGGCGCTCCGGGCGCTTCCAGTCTCGATTGCAGCGTACAGTAACTCGCCCGCGAGTGCCTGTGGACACGGGGAGAAGTTCAAAGTCTGCCCGGCTTGCAGGCACGGAGCTCTTATCTGCCAGCAGTCAGAAGCCTCGGACACTGAAGCGTTTCCCAGCGGATCAGCTCATGCGGAAAAGGTCGGGAACAGATAAGTTCCCTGGGTTGAAAAATACTAACTATGCAAAGGAGCCACGAGCCCTCTTGAGGGGAATTGTCATGTGCGGCTCAGCATGATGACTCTGGAAGCAGGCTGTAAAAGGAAACCACCCCTGGACAGACAATCCCTGGCAGCGAGCGTCCCGGGCACACTCGCTCCGTGCCATGACATCACCCGACTATTTTGATTCCCGGGTGTTGGCAGCAGCAGCAGCAGCAGCAGCAGCAGAGCCCAGCTGCTGCCCGTGGATCGCCCGGCCCCCGCCAACACGGACGAGGGGATTCATGGAACGAGCTTCTGCCAGCCCAGAAAAACAAGGCTGATGCCTTCTGGAACCCGCAGCTGGAGCGATGGGCTGCACTGGCTCCAGAGCTGTGCCCTCCCCGTGCTACACGCACACATATGATCTGCATAGATTGCTCCAGATTTGCTGTCTGCAAAGCAAAGGGCACCCGGGACAGCAGTTTGCAGCACAATTGAAATCCACCTCGTGGTCTTTTCAATGGGACGAGCAGTCACCAGCCTGCTGCTCATCCCAAATGGCCAGGGTGTGTTATGCTGGGCTCTGAGTCTGGACATTTAGAGCTGTTTATGTTAGGGAAGGGTTGATCAGTGTGGACTGGAGCATCTGGAAAGGGGTGCAACCAGGGGATGATTAAATTGTTGTTGCCAACCTCCCTAAGAGTACAAGTAGATGCTCTGACAAATTACAAGCTTTTCTATGTTCAAGTCACAGAGCACCAGCCTTTCCTCTGGACATCACTGGAACCTGAGGCTTGATATCTTTCAAAATCAAACCCTAACTGAGTAATGAGAATCTTATCTTTTTAATTCCCATGAGGAATTAAAGGTCATATCACCTTTTTCCTCTACAAAGAAGCATGCCTTTTGCTTTGTGCTCATGATTGCTCCTGGGACTTCATATCGCTAGAAAGTAAAAGAAAAATCAGCCATGAATACTGCAGAAAAGACTTTTATCAACACAGGTTCCTTACAGGCTCTAGTCTTTCAGAAAGAGGGTGGATTCCAAGGCATCCAAGGATGTCCCAGGACTTCAGGGACCCCCAGATGAGCTACAGAGATGACAGTAGGTTCCTCTGACATCCTCAGCTATCAGGGACTTCCCTTAGTCTACCCAATGGAGAATGTGGAAGAAGACAGTACACAGGGCACCTTTGTTCTACCTAGCAACCAAATTTATCAAATTATTAATAAGATAACTTAATTACCTTGCAGACAAGGCTCCCACTGATATCCAAGTAGGACCAGCAATAATTAATTTCAGGCTGTTCCCAGTCTTTCCTCTCCTGACTTGTCCTCCTTCTTTTACCTCATCTTTGTGTCTCTGTTGTGGGTTTGCAAGTGAAGAGCCCAGTGCTTTTCACCAAATAAATGGCATGAAGCAGCCTGTCAGCACAGTGCTTTGAGAGAGCCCATCCTCCTGCCCCTCCCCTGGAGGCTCACTGTTCACTCAGCAGAGTGGAGAAGCAGGCAGAGCACTGGAAGTGCTGAAGGATTGGCAGGGGAAAAGTTGTCAGTGTTACTTAAATATTTGTTTTAATGTCACTGTAGGAAGTGTCAAGCTCTTCACAGCCCATCTGGCCTTTTGTGACCACCACATTTACCTCCATAAGCTTTAGCTTCACTGTTGCTTCCCTCCATTCTGCCATCCTCGTGCCACCATTACTGGGACAGGACCTGTCTCTCCTCATAAGTGCATTTCATGAGCCAGCTCTCAACCTGCTTCCATGAGAGCAGTGACCTTCACAGCCCTTCCCATCTGAAACCAGCTCCCCAAGAGCAAAACTGCATCTTCCTTGCTGCAATTTAAGCTGACTGCTTCTTATTCACATGAACGACAGATTGTTCCCCTGTTCTCTGGAGCAGCCCTTGACATATTGGAAGACAGTTATCTAGTTCTGTTTCCAGTCATTACTTGGCCAAAGACACAAGAAGCTCTGCCTGCAACACCAATGCAATCTGGACCTCAAGGTTTCCCTCCTCAGAAGAGCACTTGTCATTCTTCAGAGGCCAAAGGACTGCTGAGAATGACTTCACGCCATCAGAAACCTCAAAGTTTAAATCCCTTTTTAATGAGATAAGAACTGTATTGCTGCAGCACAGAAACAGCCCTCTTTTAACAGAGGCCAAGGATAAATAGTGGCTGATGACCTTTTCCAGCAGGGCCATTGCACCAGGAGGGCTCATTTACCCTTATTAAGGAAAGCAGTAAGACCCTAATGCTTCTGCACAGAGCTACCAGAAAATGAAACAATGCTGTTTAACAACTGACTTTCACAGTAATTTGTTAAAAAAAAAAAAAGCACTAAGTGCTTTGAGTATGATCATTTTGTCTCCCACAGCTAATGGTCTATCAGATACTAGCACATTTACACCAGATACTACATCTTCTTAATTATTTCAGTGGAAGGATCTTATAAAACTGCTAATAAAAAGCTGAGCTTCAAAGAGCTCCTTTGGGGCCATCTATGTTCTGGAGATTTAAAACACAAATCCCTTCCAAACAACCATGAAATGGACTCTTGTCAAGCTACTTTAAAGTCTCCCACATCAGTTATAGTATATTATGTTTCTTGAGCTGTATAAGACCCTCCCTTTCCAAAAGCCATACACACAAGCTCACCCTGAGAGGCACAAAGCATTGGGCAGCTTAATAAAAGTACTAGTTGGGGAAGGAGCAAACAAACACTTGTCTGTGAAATGCTTCCCTAGTCCTGCTGATCTGCTGCACTGCCCCAGCCTGAGCCATTTCACATAAGGAGAGGAGTCTCATGGCAGGAGTGATCTCTGATCCAACCCAAAAATGTCCCATCCCATGGATGGGTTCCCCTTCCTTCATACTTTGTGCTCTTCAGTTCTGTCTCAGCATAAAAGCACCTTTTGTACACACACACAGTTCACCAGGAGTCTTCAGGCACCAACATAGCTGGATGCCATGTGAAGATTTGTTCTATGAGGCAGAAATGGGGGTTGAATGGTCAGCTTTGGCCACCAGATAGGAAATAAGGAAGATGCCATCCCAGCACCCTGTCTGACCCGGGCATCAGAGCTTTCAAACACAAAATCAGTCACCCAGCTCACAGAGGTGTGAATTCTGTGCCATGGTGATAATACTTCAGATACTGGTATTTTGAACCATTTTCTCCTTTGCCTATTTAATAGGAGCTTTAACCTGATACACAAATATAGCAGCAGGGTGTGGGGCAAGCCACGGGGACCAGTTAGTCCTGTCAGAGCTTGTTCTGGTGTGAAAATGGAAAAAACCAATACTTTCCTCCTTGAAATTTAGGAGCTCATTTTGCACAAAACAGGAAGGCTGGAAAGGGCAAGTATCCCCTCAGTGACAATTAGCACTTCAGCTGCCTTTTGACTGCAAATCAGCAAAACCAATGCTTTCCTCTTCCTTGTTGCTGAGGATTTCCTTGTGCAAAAACTCCCTCTGTTTTTGTCATTATTCAAAGAAACCAAGTTCAGATCCCCCTCAGCCAGGTACCACACGAGTCACATTTGCATTTCTACATGGATCACATCTCTCTGCCCTCTTCTTAAAAGTGTCCCTAAACTGGAATTTTTCCAATGTTACCTTTTAAGTTTAATCTGTTAACAGATGTTGGCAAAATGGAACATTTTCTCTCATTGTCAGTAGTGGCAGGACACGCTCAGAAGCCTCCCAACACCAGACTGATTTTAACTGCAACCATATTTCAAATGAAAACTTGAAAAATGCTTCAAAATAACATGCAAGTAAGTATGTAAACGTGGGCTTTGCTCAAAAAAAAACCCAACCCAACCCTCTGAAGACTTGCAGTGATGCAGTGCACAGTAACAAAAGGCCTGTTTTGCCTGAGCACCAGTTGCAGGCTGGTTGCTCAGAGCATGGAGCCAGTGTTTTCAAAGGGAAATACAAACTACCACTTTCTCCATCTGGTCCAAGTCCAGCTCACACCCCATAAAAGAACTGCAAGTTTATGACTCCAAGCTGGGTTCAATTACTTCCTATAATCATATCCAAGTGTTTCACTGTGATGAGTTTTTGTCCTTGTCCCCTTCTTTTTATACTGCTTCATGCTGCTTTCCCTGTGCATTAAGAAATATTTCAACCCCTGAAACCATCAGGCTGGCACTAAATTGCTTTTGAAAAATCTGAAAGTTTAAATTTGACTTCTTTTTAGCAGTCTCAAAAGTGCACACTAGATTCCACAGAACTCTTGGTAAATGACTTATAAATTACATCCTGGAGCCCTTGTGATGTTTTTCTATCCTACCTTTCCAGAGTTTATAACATGAACCAGCAGGAACAAGAGTAACAGTGATGGCAGTGTTGGCAAACTGGTGATTTCTAGTAAGAAAAACACTGTATTTGGGGCTCAAAGCACCTACCCAAAAGGCTGATATGCTAGGACTGATGATAATTTTATCATCTCCCCACATCCTACCAATGAACTGTGGTGCATATGTTTCCAGCACTCCCTTCTTTAGCCATTTTAGCTCTCAACAGGAGACTCTGCAGTCTGGCTGTGCTCAAAGCAGCAGAACAGTATTTGCTCCAGCAAGTTCAGGATGGCTGATGTGACAACACCACTCACATTTTAGAAGTTTTCAGCTAAAGAAAAACTTCTCAGCAGTAACTTTAAAAAAAAAAAATACCATAGGCAATAAAGTTCCTTAGAATCATTTTTCCACTTGTGTTTTTCTCATCTCCCTTCTCTTTCTTCATTTTTTAAAAATCAAGTCTAACTGTATCCATTCAGAAAACTTTGAGAAGGAAATAGGATTCACTGCAACACCACAAACCTCTTTTTTGTCCTCTTCTTGTTCTTCTTTCTTTACCACTTCCTCACTTCTCATGTTGGATTGGAACAGATTAAATGACAAAGATAAAATGGGCATAGATTGCAGGGCTGAACAAAATATCTCCAGTGCAAATTAAAGTCTTTCAACCAGCAATGCACAGGTCACCAAGTGAATGACAGCAGATGAATAAAGCCAGAAATTACTCCGAGGAAGTGATACATTAGTGATGGCAAGTGTCTGAAGAGTGAAATTCACACCACTATCACATACTGAACACCCTGGGACACAAGAGACTAAAAATCAGAGCAAACAAACCCAAGTACTTTTCAGACTTTAATGTCATCATAAGGAATAGCTGGCAGACCAGCTCTGTTAACTTCCCCAAACAGCTCAGGAGCCACCACCAGCTCGATCTCACTTAGCATCTTTTCATCAGAAGAGGAAACATTCATTACCACATACATGAGGTCTGGAAGAGAAAGAATTCCAAATCCTTCTGTTTTTTCTTTCCAGATTGTTTTGGGGTTTTTTTTGGTCTTGAGAGGAAGGTTTGAGATTTTTTTACACCCAGATCAAACAGCAAATTTGTCAGCAAAAGAAACTTCACTGACTTTCACTGATCAGAAGATGGAAGAACATTGAGAAGGACAGAGCCTGCAGTTTACTGTGACCATAACAGAGGTCCCTTAGCAACCTGCCAGGGTACAGAAGGGACAAAACCCAAGGCAATGGACACGTAAGGGAAACCTGGCATTGTTCTGATGCTTACAATGAGCTAGAAGCCATCCTAGACCAAATATTTCCTATTTCCCATGATACTACCAATTCAGGTAACTGGAAGACAAGTAACTGGGAAAAAAACCACCTGACACAACCACAGCATCCAGCTGGGAAGCTGCTTGGACTGGTGGAGCCACAAGCCTGTGGTAAGAGTGAATCAAAGCATGGTGTGGGATGGCTTGAGTGGTAAAGAGATCCCTATTCATTCACTGTGCAAGTGAAAACACTAAGCACCATTCAGAGTTGTTATATTTGAGTCTGTGTGAAAAATCTCAGTGGGTTGGCTGGGACCAACACAGACATGAACTAGAGAAATCTTTCTGAATCTTTATGCCTAGACAACAGAAGGGCTGGAAACCTGGGAGCTACAAGGCAGTAAGAGAATATTCCTGGAAGAGCCAACCCTGCCAATCTGCACACACAATACCCAGAGAAAAAAGAAGTCTGAAAGCTTTTCAGAACTGCTAATGATAAAGGAAGGGGCTGAAAGGCTGTCAGCTGTGTCCCTGGGGGGTCTGCCTGAAAGCCAGAGACAGAGTGGGGAAGAGGCAGCATGGCAGTAACTCCTTGGACAACACTTGCTTGGTTATTATGGTTTAGGATGCCCTCGTGAGCCAGAGGACAGGTACCAGTGCTCAGGCACATCCCAGCTCCACAGCAAGCCAACCATCTGCAGCCAGTATCTTTCCCTGGTCCCTTCCTTAAAACATGTTAAGCCTGAGAGGAGAGACTTCTGGAACTATGAAATGTCTTTTAGTGGTGACTTATATGAGCAAGGTACTGAGCCAATCACAGCACTAGCTGATCTTATAAAGTTCCTCAGCCCTCAGCATCACCAGCCTAAATCAGTCACCTGCAGAGTCCAAAAGACTTTCTGCAGCTTAGCAGCTCCCCCTGCATCTCCTGCTAGTGTGCTTAGCTACTTAGTGAGCAGTGAGCTGAACACCTTCATGTTTAACAAGTTTTACTGGATTTTCACATTACTTGACCTTAATGATTGGGAAGTTCTGTGTGTCTCCACATATCATCACAAGGTACTTCCCAAGTAGCAAACCAAGAGGTTTTGCTTTGCTCCAGGAGCACAAAACATGCAGCTGTGGCTGGGAAGTGCTCAGTGCTCCTTGCACTGGTCCACAGCAAGGAATGAGGCTGGCTCCTCAACACAGTTTTTACTTGTTAGCCCCCATAAAGGTTCCTCTTCCCTGTAATAACACTTCCAGCAGAGAAAATACTTGCATTTCAGTAAGTGGACACAGAGTTCTTTCTTTACCTACCCTGTAGCACAGTCCCTGCAGCCTTGCAGTGCTGAGCCCATCTAGTCATATGGATTCTGTGCCATAGGTTCCTCCTTGCCCCTGTAAGACTGCAAATGGGAGGATTCTTTCCCTTCATATATTACCGTTGTTAGCATATTCATTAATTACATAACCTCACTTAGCCACTTGGCTTTTGTGCCATGCAAAAGGAAGCAGGAAAGTGCAGGTGCAGGCTTTCCTAGCACAGCAAAGGGCTCCTCTAACCCTCAACCTCCAGTGCAGCAGCAGCAATTGCTTACAAATGGCTTAATCCAATCCAATCAATTCCCTAATGCACAGCAAGTATCCATGGCCAAGGGAGGGCAAGAAACTTCAGGGGAAAGGAGGTGCCAGGTTTGGAGAGAAGCAGGCAACCACACACCCTCCTGGCTACGGACTGACTCAGCAAAGGGTTTTCCCCTCTGAACTTGTGCAAGCTGCAGCTGTGCTGGGTGTTGCTGAGCCCCGTGGCTGCTGGATAAGCAAGAAACTGATGTCTAGGAATTTCAGTGACGTCAGCCATTGTCCTCCTTCAGTGTGAGCACAGTGGCAAAGGCTGGCAGTAGCTTTAAAGAAAAAGAACAAAAAGTTGACGTTGCCTGGATACCGAGTCCTGCTCCAGTCTGGGATTTGCCTGCACATCTGCATTTGACAGCAGTAACTCCTCGGGATTTGAGCTTTTCTTTAATATTCTGAGAGCCAGGCAAGTCTCCTTCCTTATTCAGATCCCTCCTCCCCCACTTTTGGGCTTTGTAAAATGCAAACTAATTCATCGACCTGGGTGAAACCATAAATCAGAAGTCGTAAAACTATTTTTTCTAGCCTCCTTTTTCCAAGGTTAATCTTTTCAGTGACATAAGCACTTTATAAAATAGCATGGGGAAAGTATATGAGAATCTGTTTATGTGATTAAGATTTGGCTCCTTCTTTACTGTGGCTCAATGACAGTATTTTATGCTTTGCATTTGCCACTGCTGAGGTTCACTCAGCTGTCTCTCTGTGACCTCCAAAGCAGAAGGCAGGGAGATTTACCACTGCTTTCCATGCAGTGCTCACAGTAAATCACTACTGCTGGGTATCTGTGGAGTCCTGGGAAAAAAAAATAGCATTATTAAGTAACTACTAATTTTTCATACAGCGGGTAGATTCCAGGTTTTCACTGATGGCAAAAATCCAGCTGCTCTGAAGGGAAGGAAATTCTCCCCAGTTTCTGCTGAGCTGCTCCCAGTCTGACTTGTGCCTTAGTGTTTGAAGGAACAGTTCTGGATGCCATTTAGCGAAGTGCTGTAGTGTTTTATTAACTTTTATGGTAAAGAATTTGGAAGGACTTGAAAGCTTCAGGCAGAAACAGGACCAAAGCACATATACAAAATACAGCCCTAAACTTCTCTTCCTGGCAGCAAAATAACAGAGAAGTAAAAACATCCACTGCAGATCATTTTTCCAGTCTGGTCCCTGACACGGTTCCTAAGTGAGGAATGCTGCACAGCTATCCCAGTGCTCTGCAGCAGCAGATTTCAGCACCCAGTGGGGTTATTTCCCAAAGGAAATGATGTGATGTTTGGATACCTTTAGTGCCACTTGTTTACCTCAGTGTCACAGGTTTTGAACGTGCAGCCAAGTCTTTTTCAACAGTCCCATCCCAAGTATCAGCTCCCCATTCCCACAGAGCCCCGTAACATCCTCCTAGGCAAGCCTGGGAAGTGTGTGTCAGATGAGTGGACAGGGAGGTGGGCTGAGGGCTGATTTTGTGACAATGGCTTTTGCTGTTGCCTTCCCCGAGCCTCTAGTGACTGGGAACTGCAGGAGCACTTGGCTGCTTTGAGGCTGCAGGAGCCCCTGTGTGGAGGCAGCGCCAGGGAGCTCCCAGGGCAGTTTACCAGCAGGAGGATCTGAGCTCAGCAGCAGCCTGTCTGACTTTAATGAGATTTAATTGCAGTGACTTGTCTTTAGTAACAAAGCCCATGCCAAGAAGCTGCAGCTGGAACAAGAGCTGACCTAAGGTCATTTTCCCAAGGGTTTTCACTCCCCTCTCCTCTGACTTGGGGACTCCTGGTGCCACACGAGATCTCCTGGGTCACCAAGGTGACTTCAGCCACCCAGAGCTTATCCAGCCCTTGCCACAGCCACGTGAGGAGCCTCACCCCAAATTTCACTCTCTGTACTGGCCACATGCTCCTCCAGCACCATTTTCTGAGGCTGGAGACAATCCCAAAGTCACCACCATCTTTAAGTCTCCATTAGGGATTGTTAAAGAAAAAACGTGAGATTTCATCTCCTTTCATCCTTTCATTTTTCAAATTCTGTGGTTAAAGGAAAAAAGTGAAGCATCACCATGGGGCAGAAACCTGCCTGATGCCATCTCCCTTCCACAGGAGTCCACACCACCACCACAGAGTCCAGAGGGCTCTTGTCTCTCAGGATGTACATGGGTATTTGCTACTGTAGTTATGGGGATGTTCCATACAGAATGCAAAACAAGATGTGCTTTTTTTTTTTTTCATATTCCAATATTTTTTACACATTCTTCACCCTGATGGTCTGGATAATACCAGAGCAGGAGTCCACTTTGGTTAAACAATCCTGAAGGAAGCATGGCCCATCACAAAGGAACACCACAGCAACGGCTGTTAATTAAATACATTAATGGAATTAAGAAAAAATGTCAAATCTCAGTTTCTTTCTTGGTCTTTGTACAACCATGAAAAGCAGGGAAAAGAAGAATGTTCCCAACTACTGCAACAGAGCCCCTGTGTGTTAGCCCATGGCCATGGCTCTGGATCAGCATCTCTCCCCTTACCCCTAGTAAGAATCTGCTGATAATACACATATTTTTCTGCAGACTGGGCTCCTGAGTGACCAACATCTAGACAGCTGTACAAACTGCTCTGCACTAATCCCCACCTGAAAGGTTTCCATGAGTGCCAGGGAAGGCAGAAGGAGCCAGAGCAGTGGCAACCCTCATTACTCACTCTTTCTGGTGTGAGGAGGGAAGGGTCCTAATGAGGCTTTTGTCAATGAGAGTGCCTGTGATTGCACTGGAAGTTAAAGCCTTTCCTCGGGCTTTGAAGGACAAAATCCAACAGAGTGAAAACAAAATCCCCACAGAGGAAGCTACTCCTAATTGTTCACCACCTTCCCAGAGGTGAGAAGCAAATATGGCAGAAATTAGTCAAAAATTTTTCTTTCTTCTTCCTTTTTTTTTTCCAATTATTGTTTTTAATCTGTATGGATTATTTATTTGTTGTTAAGGAGGCCCTTTTTTTTCTCAATTCAGCTGTCTTAGGTGTCTCAACAAGGATTTACACCATTACTTTCAAGCACCCAAGTCTGGAAGTTGTTCCCCTGTGTTCAGAGCTCCATGGTCAAATCTTCCCCTATGTGACTCTGAGCAAGTCAGATGTAGGAGATTTGTGGTGTTTAAATACACATAATGTAGAAGAATTGTCTTCTCATGGGTAGAAGCCACATTTTTTAACAAGCTTCACTGAGAGGAGCAATACTTTTTTTCTAAAAGATGAAACAAATCAATCTAACCACTTAACTAAATGGTCCTGTTGATGCATTTTTGAGGTTCACTTTCCCAAACAGGTTTAGGACAGCACTGCCTCAGTGAGGACTCCTAAGTCCAAAGCCCATGTTTATTATCTGGCAAGATGTTTCAACCACCAATTGTTCTTCTTGTCTTTCCAAAATCCTTCAAGGTGCACGTAGCAGTGCCCAGCCCACCCCTCCTCGAGCAAACACGAAGGAGGGAGGCACTTCTGAAGGGTGCTGAGCACAGAATAAGTAACAGGGCACTATTTGCCACCTATAGCTCTCTCATTCCAGTATGAAGCATTAAGCTCCTGTCAAATTCTTTCACCCTCTCTCCAGAAAGCCTTGACTTTTGTGGTATTTAGAGGCACATTTGAATGTTGCATGGAATAGAGGCAGTTTTGGCCTCTGGCTGCTCAGAGCTGGAGAGACCACGGGGCTGCAAACAGCACCACCCTGCTGCAGCTACAGCTCAGGTTGCCAAGGGCAGTTTCCCCATGGTTAACCAGCTCTGTGGGAAGACTGGGAGCATGAAGAGCTATGGAAACCTTATCCCGAGGTCAAGCAAACAAATCTGACCCCAAACCTTCTGCCCAGCAGATAGATTCCCTGGGACCCTGAAAGGAAACGCTCAGGATTCCCAAACAAGAGTGTTTGTTGAGGAATATGATTAATGGCTGAGCCTCACATGCCTGCCACTGCCAAACATGAGCTGTGCTAGGGCCTGGGCATTTGCCAGTGCAATGAAATCTCCACCTTGATAGCTGCCCACAGAGGCTGTAGAGGCTCCTTCTCTGGAGAGATTCAAATCCCACCTGCTCTAGGTCACCTGCTTCAGCAGAGGGGTTGGTTGAGATGAGCTCCAGAGGTCTCTTCCAACCTCTGCCATCCTGTGAGGGCCATATCCTGACTTGAGGGCAATGATAAACCCCCCTGGGACAGGGAGGGGCGAAGCTGGCTTCTGAACTGCTGCTGAAATCCAGGCTGTTACACGGGGAGGGAGGTTTAGAAGTAATTAAAATAAAATAAATAAATAAAGAAGAAAGCAAACATCATAAAGGATCCTGTCAAAACCTAAACCACAGCATCTCCAGGAAGGCAACCCCAGCCTCTCCACAGAGCCAGGGAGCATCAGGATGCCCACAGGAGGGCACCGGTGTTTCACAGGAGCACAGGGAGGTGCCGTCTGGGCTGGCAGTGTCTGGCAGAGCCACCCGCACACACTTGTCACCACAGTCCTGTGTCACCCACCTACAGGGGCTTTCAAAGAGGCACGTTTCAGGCCCTGAGAGCAGAAAGCAGCAGGAGATGCTGCAAGAAGCAAACTACAAAGAAATGCTGCTGCAAACCACCCCAGTCACCTGCCTGTGCAGTGCCCTTCTAGGGACCCCGAGGCAAGCTTCAAAATCATTTCACTAACAGACTGACTTGTTTTGATGATCATCAAAGATTCTGAGCACTTGTTTTGGGTATCAAGTATGCAGAGATTAATATGTCCTATAATCTAAGGCAAGGTATCTTTAGAGATCAAGAAGAGTCTTTAAGCCCCGAGCTGTGACAGACAAGGGCACAGCAGGAAGCCTGCAGAGAAAGAAAATAATTTCTTAAAAAACCCAAACAAAACCCACCAACAACAAAACCTCCAAAGAATTCACAACCCATAACTGTAGTTTTGTTTTTAAGATGAAATAAGAAAATTTAGATTTCATTAAACGCTTAGTGCCCCCTGCCAGAGCCCACCATCCCTGGTGGGAGGGGAGGGTGGTTAAGTCTGGTGAAGCATCCTGCAGATCCCAGCACAGGGACCTTTGTGAGCTCAGTGCTGGCTTTAGGTCTGTTGTTTGTCAGCCACCACTGCTGGTTTTAGGGCTGTTGTAGATGACTCAGTTCCTGACACAGACCTTTCCACCTCTGCTCTGCAGAGATGGTGGCTTAGCCAGATCCCTAAGCCCAGAAAGTGGGTCAAGAGAAAGATATGTGGGGAGATCACCAGTTACTGCCAGTAGCACACGGGTGACTCTGCAGGCTGGTCTGCCCTTCTGTCCCTTCAGGACATTGCTCTGATCACTACATTGCCTACAACACAAATACTTGCTACAACCAATACAATAAACAACCAAATACTTGCTCAAATTCTGAAATTATTGGTCTAAATGGAAAGAAGACACATAAATATGTTTGAAAATCTGCTCCTACTTGTATTCCTGGATTTCTAAACTACAGACAGTTGAAAAAAAACCCACGATACAACCACAAAAAAAATCTCTGGCAACATTTCCAAATGGTTTCCTGTGATTGGGCAGCTTGAGGCTTCACAACTCTCTCTCTAGCTTTACTGTTGCTTACATTACTACTTATGGGGGAACAGGCAGGTAACACTGCCCATGGGAAACTAAGGTGAAATGGGAAGTGCATTGAACAGTATCTCCAAATAAACTAACACTAATCATCACGGGCATGTTTTAACCAGAAAAATCATCTGGTGATGACAGCAGGTGTCAGTACCTGGCAGGACAAACAGTGCTGAACACGACTGCTCTGGCCATGTGAATGTGTGGGGCAGCAGCTCTGCTGACACACACTGTCTGCAAAAAGTCATTTTTCTGCTGGAGACAAGACTAAAATGAACAGTGTCAGGCCCCTTGTCTGCCTCGGTGGGCAAGGTAAGATGAAAAAATTATGATTAGATGTTTTTGCCCAGTGGTAATGGGAAATAAAGCATGACAAATGGCTCTGTTCCTTTCTCAGGTTTTATGGGATGTTCACCTGTCATAGTGAACCTTTACCTAAATGTCACAAATATGGAGTAAAACCTTGGAAGGGGAAGGAACTTCAGCCTGAAGCTTGAAGAAAAGCTTTAGCACAGATCAGCCACAGTCTGGAGGTCTTCAAGGAAGAGGAGCTGAATGTGTCAACATCTACCTCTGCAGGGCTTCCCCCAGCTCTTCCCCGGGCTGCAGCAAACGAGAGCTGCTTGCTCCATCTATGGGTAAAAATCAGTACAGTCACAAGCTTTTCTTCCAGAGGGCAGTCTGACCACAAGATGTTCTCCAAGAAAATAAGTTATTAGAATGAATAAAATACATGACAACCTTTCTTCATTGCATCTCCCAGTCTTCTGAAAAAAAAAAAAAGTATCTGGTCCTTTACTATTGGAACCCCCAGAAACCCTCTTCATGGATTATTTCAGGCACCACAGTTAATAGTATTGAATTTGAGGAGAAAAAATGCTAAGAGAAGACAGAAAATTAAAACTTGACTTTGAAAAAAATGTCCTTCCTCAAATACAGCACAAAGTCACTGCTCTTCAAATCTCACCACCAGTTTCAAGGTGACTGAAAGCTGCATAACTTTGAGTCAAAGTTCTGTAAAAAACATTTAATGATGAGTTAAATTTTTATGCCATTCACCACAATCCAAACCTTTCCATCGATTTCCTTTGCTGTTAAAACTCAGAGCACCATCAGGCATTGCTGTTACTTGAACTGATGGTTTTGGAAGGGGAAACAGGACTGGAAAATGCCCTGCTGTCTTTCAAAGGGGGCATTTGGCCTCATGGAAAAAGCTACATTTTAATGACTTAAATTTCATACAACCATCTGCTTGTAATAAAATATTCAGGGTACTTGATTTCAGTCTATCTGCAGGGGTAGCTCTCTGATTTCCACTCAGTAAAATAAAGCTCATGTATTTGTATGTGTGTTGGCTCTGAAGGGAGAGCTCCTGCAAGAAAAGCTTAATCTGAATTGTGCTTTCCCCCAGTGCAGGTCATTCTCCTGAATATACTTTGATTCACCTCAGTTTTCTTTACTGAGAGCAAATTTGTGCCATTTCTTCTACCTCTTGCCATTCTGACTGCTCAGATAAACAGGGACACAAGAGAACTGCACTCCCTGCACAGACAAGACTCTATCATCCCTTAGAGCATCAGGTCCCAATACTCCAGATGCTCAGAGCATCAGGTCCTGAGCAGATCCTTGTGAGGGCATTTTCAGTTTTGATCAAACCTGAGACAAACTGGTCCACAAGGCCAATTTTTTCACAGCACCTCAAATTCTGGTCATGAAAGCCCAGCCAACAGTTTACTGTTTTGAAGCTGCACAGCTGATGTGGCTGGCAGCCAAACACACGTTGGGAGAAGGTATTTTTCCTTGCAAGGCAAATCCTTTGTCAGATCAGAGCCATGGGGATATGAGCAAATGCTGAAGTGGGGCAACCAAAGGGAAAACAACACAAAGATGAACTCTTGGCTACTGCCAAAACAAGTGAAAGAATCAAAGCTAAAGATGAGCAAAAGCTTTAAACTCCCAGCATTAAGTGGAAAATGTTTTAAGCCTCATGTCTGCAAATCACTTTCTGTCTTAATATCGTCCATCCTACCTTAACCATGAATGCTCTTCCTAAACTGCATCTATTGAAAAGGCAGAACAGCTCAGCTGGGAAAAGACCAGCCACATGGGAAAGCCAGCTCTGTGGATACCACACAGAGTCTTTCAAATGAAAACAAGCTAGGGAGAAGCTCCTTCCAAGACAAACAAGGACTATGCAGAGTAACAGGTTAGCCTGTGTTCTGAGCAGTGCGTGGGAGGAGGAAGCAGAGGGAAGACTGGGTTTGTTATTTAAACAAACACTGCACACGCTTCCCCACAAACTGCTCCACGATCACGGGGAGAGGAGGGCAGCACAGACTCACTCTGGGTGAAGTGAGGGACACAAAAACCCAAACCCCTGTGAACTTTTATCTAGTGGTTTGGTTTTGTTTTCTCAATTGCAGATTGCCTAGACAAAATACAGGTTAGTTATAAACCCAAAGGGAGGGCTCCAGTGCAGAGTGTCCCAGAAGGGTCCCGAGGAGGGACCTCTGGAGGCATCTGGTCCAACCCCTGCTCAAAGCAGGGCTTTCCAACTGGGGTGCTCAGAGCCTTGTCCACTTGACTTAACTAAATCCTTCAAGGACAGCAGTTTCTAAGTAAAGCCCCTCTGGACCCCTGCTCTGATGCCATAGCACTTGCATCAAGACCATTTCCCACCTGTCTGGAGTTTCCCCCACTGCCTCCTTCCTTTTCACTGGGCTACCCTGAAATGCCTGGCACTGCCTTCTCCATAACCCCATTGACAATTGAAATCAGAAAAAAGGTCTTCTCCTGCTTCTTCTTCCCCTCCACCACCTGTCCCAGCCCCTGACCACCACAGGGCCCTTTGCTGGAACAGTACATCCCACTCTCTGTGGAGCTCAGAACTGGGCCCAGTACTGCAGATGTGTCTCACCAGTACTGCACAGATAAGAATGACTTGTCTTCACCTGCTGGTGATGCTCCTCCTGGTGCAGCCCAGCAAACCAGTATTAATGTTCATTGTAATACTGTTAAGGCAGCACAGCAGGGCTGTAAAGGCAAGTGCAGCGAGTCCATCTAATTTCACTGTACTCAGTTTCAGAGCTGCTAAAGCAACCCAAGTCCCATTCACTTTTCACACAGGTATGCCAAGCTGCTTGAGAAAATGGGATTTTAACCATGGAGGCTGTGACACTTTGGAGCAGTGAAGCATTCATGCATTTTCAGAAATGTGGAGCCACATGCTGGTTTAGCTCTTCTCAGAGCCCTTCAGCACAGCATCTGTGCAAAGGTCTAAGGTACCTGGTCTGAGAAGCACCTGAGAATTCTCTTCACTCAGAAAATGCTGTTCAAGCCACAAAGACTAATTGGGATGTAACAACTTAGTGTTTTGTAACACACGGGGTTATTCTTCATTTGCAAAGTACCAGAATGCAAGTTTTGCTTGTGAAAAACTATGTAAAACAACAGGTTTTGTTAAATGAAGTTCAATAAGTTTTAACTAATTACAGTAAACCCTGAGAGTGTAATTGATTAGTGAC
>JANHGL010024715.1:0-22015 GCA_024611195.1 Ceyx melanurus | reverse complement strand
AAATAAAGCAAGAAAAGGAGACATGTCTTGCAGTGCTTGGCATCTAGCAGACTTAACATTCAGCTCTGAAAGAAATGCAAAGTGAACGTGGCACTTGCCCCAATTGCAATGCAAGAAAACTTGCATCCTGGAAACTGCCATCTCACCTGGAGAAGAGAACTTTCTCTGTTCCAATCTCTTCTCCTAGCTACATACTCATTAATGGCTCAGAGCCATCCTGTGATGCACCAGCAGACACACACCTTCATTTTCAACAGGCAAACCCCTAGATGACAAATTCCCAGCAGAATCCACTATCAGTCCCAGTCTACCCCATATCAGGGAATGAAGCAGCTGGACAGAGGCTCACAGCAAGGAGAGCTGTCCCCACAGCTCCCCTCCTCATTCTCCACCTGATGGAGGGTTAGTCTGTGCCAGAAGCTCCCCCCAGCTGCCAGCTGGGCTCAGAGAGCACAAGTCAGGGACAGTCCCAGGTTGCACGTGGCCACCCTGCTCTACTGGGTGTAAGAGTCTGGCTCTGCAAAAGGACTGTAGCCAAGCCCTTCATCTTCACAGTAAGAGAACACTCCCTGGCCTCTTCTATTTATTGCTCCTGTTGACATATCCCAAGCGAACAACCTTGTGCTGTTTGGGATTATTCATCCTGAAGGTCATCAAGGTCCTTCCTAATGATGAGAAAACTGCCTCTATTTGCATCATCAACACATTTGGTTATTATGCCTGTATTTCATTTCAGTCTTATTAGCAAAGAGCAGTTCCAGGACTGAGCTTGTGAAACCTCATCACTTCTGTCCCTCCAGCAGCAGCTGCCCTTTCAATACCTGCACCCAGCCTGGAATTTAAGGACCCCTTAAGTGCAGGGAAGAGAAGTGTCCTGACAAAGCAAAATGCCCAGAAAAATGAACAAGTTCTGCTGGGAAGAGTCTGACCAGGCACAGGCAGAGGCTGTGCTGGGGCCAGGGAAACCCAGGCAGTGCCTGTGTCCCTGACATATCACTTCTTCCTCGACAGCACTCCTTCCCATCTCCTCTGCTCCCCTGCCAGCCTGCTCCATCAGCAAGTCCTTTCCTGGGCACACAGCCTTCCCCAGGGGATGCCCTCCCTGAAATATCTGAGTCTCTGGTTCAGTTTCTGGTGAATTTAGATTAAGTTTTTTTCATAACAGGCTGGGAAAAAAAAAATCTGTTTGAAATATGAATGGGATCAAGTTAAAGAGCCTTTCAAAATGCCTCTGAATTTCAGTGAAAGTTATTAAACACCCCTGAGCTCCATTTCTTTTTTCTCCAATTCCCAATAGTTAGGACATTTATGGAGCATTTGATTTCTATTTGCTTTTACAACAGTGAGTTATTTGACCTTTAGTTTCCCTCTTCACTTAAAAAAAGTTTTGAAAGGTGACTAACATCAAAGGAATTACTTCCCACCACCCTTGCCCGGGACAGTAAACACCACTGGAGGTGCTACACCAGGTAGATGTCTGCACTTGTTTCCTGCCCTTCCACTGAATCTCAATTAAAAAGCCCTTTGATAAAGTTAATTGGATGATGCTCTCATTCTGCTGGAATAAAAGAGCTCTCAGAAACACAAAAGCTGACTTCATTAGCCTGAAAGGTAATGAAGGACTTGCTCTCCCAGGCACCATGTGGTCACATTCACCACCCCTGGTTCCTTTGGTCCTGCATGAGCAGCAACAATTGAGGTGACAATGTATTTTACGGGGTCAGAGATGTCACTTCCCCAGGCTAAAGTACAATGGCACTTTCCCAAATTAAAGTACACCAGGCTGTGGCTGGCTGCTCTGGCAGGCTCTGAGCTCTGCACTGCTCTACAGAGGGTCAGAGAGGGGCTTCCAGCAGCCAGCAGGGCTGCTCTAAGACAGCAGCAGGCATGAGGAAAGGTGAAGGCAGGTCTGGCTCCCTGTCCACCTCCTAACCCTTAACTGGATTTATTTGAGAGCAGTGGGTGGGAAGGAGCCAGTGGAGGGTGGGAAGGAGCCAGTGGAGGGTGGGAAGGAGCCAGTGAGGGTGGGAAGGAGCCATGCACGTTGCACTGGTTGGTCCTTGCCCTGAGGCTCACTACATCCACTGCAGGTGCCCCATGCCAAGGCTATGGCACCATCCAGGACACACATCTCTGTCCTCACTGCTCATAAAGAAATGGATAATTAAAAAACTAGGATAAAATAAATCAAAAGGAGATTTATTATCCAGCGAATGGGGCCTAAAATGGCATCGTTTTTACTTCTCCCTGTTCCAGGGGTTGCTCCTGCAGTTCCCATGAGTCACAGGACAGGGAAATCAAACCAGAGCTGGGACCAGGAGTACAACAAAGCACTCCTTGGGCTCCTTCAACATTGCAGCCACTCCTTGGATGCTTTCTGATCCTAGTTCATTAAGACTTTCCCTCATTACTGATGGCAGATCTGTGAGTCAGTGCCAAATGCAGTCACAACAAAACATCTACTTTTCACACTGAAAAAAAACCCTAATCCTTTGACTCCTGTGTCATATCCAGAATCCATGTACTGCTGATCACCTACAGCCAGTCTCAAAACCTCATCAAGGCTTTATGAAAGTCTTCCCAAAAATAAAGTGTGCAGAGCTTGCTCCTAGGTGTAACCAATCACAATTTGGCCAAATTGAGATGGGCTCTTTGTTTGCACAATGTGTTTTTAAGTGATTCAGGGTCATTCTGCACTGGAGAGTTCCCTGCTCAGAACTTACAACTCATTTTTGTATGAACGACAAATGGTATCTGTAATGAGTCTGTATTTCTTTCAAGTCACTGATAAAGCTTGATATAGTAGAGCAGCAGAATGTTTTGTCTGCCTAGAGACAAAACACTGATGAGTCTCAATTTATTTTATCAGCCAGGTTTTTATTCATTTAATAGACTCCTTGTTTATTCAGTACCATTCCAGTCTCCTAAATCAAAATGTCTCGTGCTACTTTTTTATATACATGACACTGACACTGTGACATTTTCCAACCAAATTTAGAATTCATTTAAACCCCCACATTCATTCAGTAAGAAGTGTTCTCCTTTAATTCCAATCCAAGTGAATCTGTTAGCATGGCATCATTACCCAGTCACCATGAGATGTTTCATTGTTCCCCAGGACAAGCGTTAGACTGACGAAGCCGTAAATTATCCTAATTGCAAACTCTGTAAATATTAGCACAATCACTGCCTTCCTTTGCAGTCTTGGAACCTCATCACTGCTCCACGATTCACTCAAAAGCAGCACTAGTCAGAGGAAGCTCTGCCAGCTCACTCCAGGGTGTTTTATCAGAGCTGTCTGGGTGAAGTGTCCAGCTTTAGCATCTTCTGCTTTAAATACACTTCAGTCAGCACAGAGTCACCACTGTCCTCTGAGATAAACATCTCACCAGCTTTTTCCATAGGAAGAGAAAAGAATTTTTAATGCACACTTCTTTCCCAAGCTTTCAACTATGTTTTCCTGATTATTTTATTATTTCCATTTAGTATTGGATCAATACTATTTTTGAAGCTTCTTCCTCCTCCATTGATAATTTGCTAGTTGCTTCACCATGGACTATTTTCTTCTCGTGTCATTTTTCTTCTCTCTAATCAGTCACAATCTTGGGCTTTCAGCTGAAAGCAATGGCTATCAGTTTCCTATAATTTCCACACCTTCTTCTTTAACCTGCTTTTTAGATGATATATCTACAAGCTCTCAAGGTGTTAAGACCCCTGGAATGGATAGAGCCATTTGGGTGCAGAGGGGCACTCACCCCTGACTGCTGCCCTGCCACACCAGACCAGAATGATTTTCTGAATGATACTCCCCATCACTCATGATTTTCCAGACCTCTAACCACCCCTCTTCCCTGTCTTTTACCAGACTGAGGAAATCCAGTAAACCTAATTGCTTCTCAGCTCCCAGTTGCCCTTGTCTATGCTGCTGTATTTAATGATCCTCTAAGGTCTCTCTGCAAGAAAGCTGAAGTTGTTCCTGCAGAGTCCTAGCCATGAGCATGGGGCAATCAGCAACACCAGTGGTTTTAATGGTTGTACTGGTAGCTTTGTCCAAGGCTCTGTGTCAGGCAATGAGAAAGGCCACAATAGCTGCCCCAGGCACAAGAATTACCTTCCTCCTTTACACCACATCAAAAATGTCTACACAACAGTCTTCACAATATTATCTTCACCACCTTCAATGGAGGAAGGTGAGAACTATCCTTCTTCTCCTGCCATTGGTCATAAAGGAGAGAAGAATGCATCATTTATAATAGTAGCCATGTTAACAAGAAGTGATTAAGGCTAAACTTTGGGAAATGTGTGTCACGTTCCCACCTCTGATAAAAAATTCCTCTGTGAACCTGAAGAAATAATTCTGCACTTCAATTTCCTGGCTGTGTAATGAGGGTTGTTGTCACAGGATAATGATTGAGAGACACTTACATGGTAAAGTGCTGAAGATCTGTGTGAAAAATGTTAATTCAGTTTCACAAAGAACGGGAGAATTAAATTAATGGCAGCTTGGAAAGACAGTTTGTGAGCTACTCTGTTCTGTCTTGATCTATAGCCTGGGTGCCAGAAGAGTTAAGTGCAGGAAGAGACATCCCTGATAAATTGCCTGTCTCCAACATGACAGGTGAATGGAAAAGCCACACTACTGATGAAATACTGACTGCTAATATGAAAGTTACAGCAGTCCTGTGATTTCAGACTTGAACAAATTTAAACCATCTCTCTTGAAAGCAAAGAGTAACTTGGGGACTTCTTTATGTAGCACCAAACTCTTAGAATTAAATGAGCATTGCAGTCTGATGCTACTCATCATTCACCAGCAGCAAAGATCCCATCCTTCACATTGAGGAAAACTATAAATTGTGTCCAATGGATTTTACTAGATGATCTCTTTCTTATCAGAAGAACTTATCAGCACTGCCAGATCATTTCTTTACCAGTTTGTTGCACGTGTTGAACAGAGCTCGAAGTACCATGTTAGAAAAAAATCTGTCTTATACACTCAGTCAAAAAGGTCAGTTAAAAATGCAGCTTCAGCTGTTAAACCCCAGGTGCATCATTATTCTAAAGTTAATTGTACTTTCATAAGCAGAACTTGACCCAAGTCTGGGGAAAAACCCCAACACTCACTGATGCTGCAAAAAAGGGGCAACTACTGAAATGTTCTCCCAGTTCTCATCCAAGGAGAGTCCCGAGCCCAGTAAAAGGACATCAGGGCACACAGAAATGGTACACTGAAGTCATGATGCAATATTAGGCAATACTACACATGAGCAAGATTACCTTGGCTATACTTTTTTCTTCATGACTGAGATTCATGCAGCTTTCTCACCTTTCTTTGGGAAGAGAAGGTGATAAAAGCAAGATTCAGGTAGAAACCCCAACCTTCTTCTAACATGAAAATCCTTTCAAAAAACATCACATTGTTCACTTCATTGAAACCCTTCAAACCTTTTGGTAACACTGTGTGTTTTAGCTTCCCTGCATCTACAAGAGTTCCTCTGCATCACTGACTCCTACGTCAGTTTTAAAAGGTCCAAAGCAGAAGGAGCAAGGCCAGTGTTAGGAACATACTCAGTTCCTGATGGACTGCAGACATTTCTTAAACAACTGTCCTTTGCTGGGAAGTGCAAAGGAGTAGAAACTCCTGCTGCCAACAGAGCTAAGTTATTATTGTTCCAGATGCAGATTAGCTTCACTAAGGAGATATTTATTGCTTCATCTGCCTTGAACTATAGCTGCAGACTCTTTGACAAATGGTGTGTAGCAGGTTTAATCTTCAAAGAGGTCCAGGTCCAGAGCCTTGCAAATACTGTGATGCATCAAACTGGTCTGTTGTGTAGCTATAGATCCGCTTTTCAGATTCCCTACTGCTTGCAGGAGTATCTCTCCTCAGCAGGCCCATTACTGGCTAGTGGAAGGTTGACATTCTACTGAATGTAGGTTCTACTTCAATGCTTTGTGGAAATGATGAGGCCAGGACCTGAAGATGACAGATCCCACCCACAATTTTTATTGCTTTGAAGGTTGTGTAGGTGCTGTAGAACCATCCCCAATGTCATCCATTGAATATGCTCATTTGAAAGGACTTGAACTCTGTGAATGTACTGGTTGGACTTCATAGCAGGCCATCAGAAAACACATCACAGCAATGCCTCCAGAAGGAAAACCTTTAGTTCATCCTACATTGATCCACTTTGCTTAGGGGATAGACCCTACTATTGGCTGATCTGTGGGGTCAGCTAATACAGGCAGCTCACTGAGCCAGTGCCAGGAACAGATGGATCAAGGATAATGAGCAGTTAAAACCTCCACAGTCAGAGTGTAACCATCAGGACGCAGTTACAGGAAAAGATACCAACAGCCACCAGTACCTGTTTGGCACTGTATTCCTGTAGCAACCCACAAATCCTGTTAGCTGACTGTATTCCTGAGAATACAGTTCTACAGCATCACTGGACTGAACCCCAACCATGTTACACCCACCAGCTGCAGTATTTAAAAGCAGCTCCCCAGGGGCTTGCCCTGTTTACTGCAGAAGCAGCACAGTGGGTCTGGCACTGAACCTGTCCCAGTGTAGCACTCTCTACAGGTTGACACTACAGCAGGAAAGATTCAAACCCCAGGCTGTTCTAAGGCTAAGAAAATGTGCTCACAACAAGGGACTCAACAAGAAGAGCGAAGGTGAAGCTCTGGGAAGACCCTACCTTGCGAGAAGCATTTTTGTCCGCACTCTCCACATCACCGTCCAGGAATGGCATGGCAAAGGAGCTGAGATCCTGCAGGACAGAGGAGAAAAGGGATGTCTTATATTAATGTCTTCTTCCTCCCATCACAGCAGTCTGTGATTGGGGTTTTAATCTTGGAGTGCCCGCTGCTTTCCCCTCAGCAACTGCAGGCAGGGAATAACAGGCTCTGGTCACTCTCCCTGGCTGGGAACTGAATGGAAGGTGTCAGAAACATGGGAAGAGGGAACCCCTGGCAGCAGCTGCACTACATCCCCATGGAAAAGCACCTACACAGCCAAAGCCAAGAAGCCCTGTGTAAAACTTTCAAGGGGAAGTATCCAAATCCCACAGAAATATTAGCAGGAGATGACAGTGTTAACACATCACATTTAGTGGGGTGTGTAACCTTGGTTTAAAGGAGAGTTTATGGCAATAAACAAAACCTGAATGAGAAGATGTTGATGTTCAGAAAAATATGTAGCACAGATAACAAAGAGGGAGACAAGTGTGTACACAGTGCTCTGGGGGGAATAACAAATTCCCTTGCAGAAGTGAGAGAGGAGCACCCAATTCTGAGTGACTAAAGACAATAAGCCCTAAGAAAAGCACACAGGCTCATCCTTCACCAACAAAAACAAACTGCAATTATATTCCACCTCCTGCCGTCTGTTCTGTTTATGCTGCTTCGTGTACCAGCCACAGGCTTTTCAGAGCTGCTTTCCACGGGCATAAGGGAATTATGTTAGTGTCAAGTTTAGCATCTGTTTGATCAGAAAAGTAGATAATGAGTAGTTCTGTGACAAAAAGCATGAGGTTGCTTAAAGCTGTGTGCTGAAGAACTGAGTCTTGGGTCCCAAGTCTTGATCCGAGTGTCAGGAAGAGTCTCCCAGATGCATGGCATCACCCTTTCCATGTAATGATTCAGTCTTTCTCTCCCACCACATCTGCATCCCATTTAATAGAGTTCAACACATAAATAAATAGCAATTTCACATAAACCTAATTTGAGATTAAATGGAGCTTTAATGAAGCTCTATTAGCACTGGCCGGGAAGGCTGCAAGGCTTGCCTGCCTTCAGCATTGCCACAGGTCTAATCACATCACATTGTGTAATCATACTAAATCCAAAATATGCTCCAAAATGTGTATAACTCAGGCATAATCCGTACAAGTGTTTGAAAATATTCTGGTTACATAACAAACAGCAAAAATAAGGAACAAAATACTGAATTACTGGAACCAAGGCACATGGGAGTCATTGATGCCAAGTTGGAAAGGGGGGGGGGAAAGCAGCATCCAGGCCTGGCCAAGCTGGCTCCAAAAAGTGAGGCCACAAACCAAAGTATTCATGACAATGAATATCCTCCAGCTCCATCTCTGCAAACTCAGTGGGAGCTGAGGTCCAAAGGCCCACAGTGTAACACAGCCACCCAACAGTGTAACCTCACCCTCACCACCACCCCTTGAGGCCAGTGATTCACATCACCTTCATGTGAAGATCAAAATGTAAGCAAAAGTCTCAACACCAAAAGAAGGGAAATTCATTTAGATTTTCACTGTAATCAAGACTTGATGGAGGATGAACCAGCACTGCAGGACCTTAAAGGATTATTTTACTCATTCTCTTAATTGGTGAAGATTAAAATTATTTACCTGCTCCATATAAAAAATATTCAGCCATAAATGGCATTTAAAACCACTGCCAATAAGGGGATTAATACTATTATTATTATTCCTACTTCATATGTTACTGCAAGACTTAAGAATCTCTGTGGGTAAGTTTAAGAGCCTAATGGAAAGTTATACAAAAGCATATCCCCTTGTGTTTACTTTAATGATGCCAAAGGATTTGCCAACATTTTCCCCTACGCATCTCTGGCAGGGCAGAAGCTGGAGTGTGCTAAGCCATTGGCCATGGAATACATGAAGGAAATCAACTCTCTTGAGCTATACACATTAGCATCCCTGTGTTGCTAGTTGTAAACCCCAGGGAGAAAACCTGTTCTTTAGGCAGGCTGGAGACTGGATGGAAGAAACTGGGTGTAAGGGGACATATATCTGCTAATGAGGGTTGAGAGAGCTGTTCAGAAAATCTGGAAAAGCTAGGAATTGAACCACAACTTTTTTTTCACAGAAACAAGAGAGGGTAGGTAGGTACAACTATTTTTCTAGGAGCTAAATTTCAGTTAAAACTCCAAGCTTAGAAACATGCACATATTAAATTCTAAAGTCTAAAAGTATCATGGAACTCAGCTGAAGACTCTTTTAATTTGTAACTCCTCAGATATCATGGAAATAAACTTAAAGACAGATGAAGTCAGCTTCAGTAAGCAGAAATTAACTGGAGCTCTACCTTTTGGACAGAGCCTTTCTTTGTTAATACAGTGCTGGAGAACATTTCAAGCAGCATCTGTGTGCCTGGAGTCCTGTGATAAGGTTTGTAATTGTAGCTGCTACCCAACAACTTCTTAATCTTTCATGTTTTCATGGGATTCTACATGTCAGGCCATCCATTTACAGAAGAAAAAAAAAAAAATAGATGTATCAAATGCCAGGCTGCAAATAGTGCTCTCAGTTCCAACCTGTTGGTCAAGCAATGAAACACTAGATGTTTTTTTCTCTTTGCATGCAAGTCTGCAGAGCACAGCCTAGAGCTCTACTGCTCCTGTTCCCCTTCAGCCAAAAATACAGGTGCCAACACAGGCTGTGAGACAGTAACTCTTGGAAAAAAACAACAAAACACACACTCCCCTCCAAAGTGCTTCAGAAGTGTTGCCATACACCCCAGTGCTTCTGACAGGCCAGTGGTTCAGCCCCTGCCACCTTATCTGGCTGCTCTGGTCTTGTACCAGCAGATCCTCACTGAAGGCTCCTCTCCCATTAACCTGGGACTGGAACCATTCTGAGTCAGCTTTCTTGCTTTCCAGCTCTGCTCTGCTGTGCTTGCAATAAGTGCTCTGGAAAAATCATGTGGTTCTGGAGAGACATTTAAAACATCCACCAGAGGTGTCCAGTGATGCCTTGGTAGGAAGGAAAACTCTGTCATTTGAGACTGCAGAGCCTGGCTGAAGAATGCCCAGCATCACTCCCTGCATCCATCAGCCCTGCATGATATCCTGGGATAGACAACCTCTGCAGAGACCACAGTGTGTGATTATCCCTGTAGCAACACAGGCCACCAGAGTCTGCAGCTCCCAGTGCTGCATGAGAAGGTCAGAAGAGTTGTTAGCTTTCCTGCCATGCTCCTGTCCCTCCCTCCATCTTCCACACTGCTCAGCACTGCCAGCCAGCCAGGACCTGGCCCCAGGTAGAAGCCACGGCCCCTGGAGCAGTTTTATTCACTGCACAGCCATGAAGCCACTTCAGATTTATTTTGTTTTCAATCTACTTTTATTTACAAGAGGTTGTCATGGCAGTCCTTGTTGTATTTGCTGGAGAATATGGCCCCAGGGATATCAGAGCTTTTCCTGGAGGACAGCAGAGCCACAGCCTGGTGCTCCTGGCCAGGCCAACCCACCACAACACCTACACCACAAGAGGTTTTCCAGGACTTCTCTTACTGCTAGCACAGGAGGTTAAGAGATCTAAGCAAGCATCTAAATTGACTTTATTGCTTTTAACAGGTTTATACCCTGCAAAAAATAAAGCAGTGGACAAGTTCAGGGTAATGCTGTCTGCAAGTGCACTTACCTTCTGTCTACTCTTCTTCCTCCCTTTCCTCATGGGGGAAGAGACATCTGCAGGGTTACAAATCTTCACACTAACATCTCCTCCAGAGGGGAGACTAAGGTGATTCCTGTCTGAATAACCCCTGCATCTAGAGAGTGATTCTTCCTAATTCCAGTTCTTTTTCTTTTGGCATCCCTTATATTAGAACACTTAGGAATGGGTGAAAAAAAAAAAAAAGGAAGAATAAAATTTTTGTTCTTTTATATCTTGTGAAAACAAAAAACCTTTTCTCAGAAGTGTTTTGGAGAACAGGAAGGAAACCCACATTTTACAATGCAGAAAGCAAATATATTGGCTGGCACAGCATAGAGAAATGGCAACAGGAGCAACATCTGGCTAGCCAAGCCATTTTTCACCTTTTCCAGTCAGTTTCACTGTTCCTTTCCTTACTGGGAAGGAATCCTGCCAAGTAGGCTTGCCCAGACATGCTGGGCTGGACACTGCTGTGGTTGGAGACCTTGGTGTCAGCAGAAGGCTTCCAGCAATCCTGTCGTGGAGGCTTCAAGCTCAAATACCAGACAACTAAAGCCTTGAATCCAGTAAACAACACAGTAAACTGGATTCTTTATTATTGCTTCGAGGCTGCTTTGGCAGCCAGGCTGGTAAAGCTTCTTTGCAATGGCTGAAACCAAGGAGATACCATGGCACACTTGGGCACGCTGTGATTGACAGGCCAATTGCCAAGGTATTTTGGGTGGCAGGAGGACCTGTTAATGGCCCTGCTCAAAGTGGTCCAAAATTTCAGCACTGGCTATCAAGAGAATGTTTCACAAACAACTCCCTGCTGCCACCCTTCCCAACTGTCCCTTCAAATGCAAGGCAAGGCCATGAGACCTGTGCCCACGGTGGTGGGTCTGTGCCCCATGAGCAGACACAGTCACCTCCCTGCTGTGTTTCAGTCATGGCCAGTTCAGGACAGCTTCAGCCCCATGGTCCATCTCACCTGAAAGGCTGGTTTCCTAATCCAAAAGCAACTTCAGAGTCCCAGAGCAGGTAACATCAGGATGGTGTCACCTATGAGACATTGCTTTGCTGCTTCACCAAGTTCTATATTTGTGCTAGGGCTGCACTCAATTTCAGGATATGAAGTGCCTGCCAGACATTACAGTTTCTTTTTACAACATAACTCAAGCAGGAGGTGACACTTCACTAAGACAGCTTTTCAATATGGGGAGACAGCTCCTTTAATAAAATAAACAAAGCAAACAAGCTACAGAGCAGTGAAGCTGAGTGCCAAGAGCCCCAGTCTCTGCTGAAGGCTGCACTCCTCAGCATCACCCCTTACCAGAGCTCTTGGGAACTCCTCCTCTGCTGACTCTGCTGAGCTATGAGCACTTCTACCAGCCTAGCAAGGACAAAAAAAAAAATATTTGAGAGTTTTATTATCATTAACCAGATTTGTTCAGCTCAGTCTGTGCAGCAGCAGCTCTTTTTTAGATCAGCCCTGGATGCAAACCCCTGACAAGCCAATGTAAAACTCTGCAAATACACTAAATATGCTAATGACCTGTGAGCAGAATTCAAAGCTTGAACTCTCTGGAATAGAGGGCATAGCTTGGTAGCTCTGATTGAACAGAAAATTCTCTTTTTGAGTTTTTGTTGGGGTTTTTTTGTTTGAGAACAATCCTATCTAGAAGCCTTTGAGGATTTATATCAAATCACTCCAGTGCTGCACAAGGACAGACTCAGAAGTGACGTACAGGGGAATTTCTGTTCTTTTGGTTTCGTTTTTTTTTGTATACTCATCATAGTATAATGAAATAAGACATGCTACATTGCTTTATTCCTTTAGGAGTAGGTTGCTCACTGCTTTTCTCCCTCCCCCATGCCATCTAGACTGCAGCATGTGTTTTGGAGACAGATATCTAAGTCATACTGTGAGACTGAGGATGCTGGTGACTAAGGCTCAGTATGACTCAAGGGGAGTGGGCAGTAGCAGATGCATAAAGCTGGTTAGATTCGTGCAAGCCAGCTTTGTACTTCACAAGGCTATTCCAATTTATGTGTTTGCTATTACTTCTATGGCTATTTATATTTAAAAAAAAAAAAAAAGAAAAAAGAAAAAAGATAATTGAGCTGGTCTGGAGAGTCTGAGTTGGTAGAAATGAGATAGAGAGAGACTCAATTTTGTCTGCAGCTTGAAGCTGCCAGAGGCAGCATGGCTCAGCAGGAGCCTGGGCCAGGACCAGCTGTGTGCACTTCAGTGTCAAGGTGCATAAAGCATCAGATTTGCAATAACAGAGGGTAAATCACACTAAAGGACAAGCCTGTAAGAATTTGCAAATACTCAGTCCCCAAAAGGTGCAATCTAGAAAGTTAGGGAGCAATGTCTGACTGAAATCTAACCCAGATCTCCATGTGAAAATCCCCATCCATCTGGTGATTATTCAGTGTCCTATATCAAAAACTCTCATAGGAAAACTTCACATGGCACCCATGCTAAATGCAATGTAAAGGCATTTCTTTTAGCTGCAACAAGAAACAGTCAAAGTGCTGAAAAGCTGCTTGAAGCCACTTCTCCCCTGTCCTCACTCATGAGTCACCCAGCTTGGATTGCCACCTCTTGGTCAGAAAGAGCTGCTAACAGAAGAATTTGAAGGGGAAGGGGATAAGAAGAGCCATGGAACCTCTAAGTCCTTCCAACCTGTTCTTCCCAAGTTATCCTGATCAAGGGATACCAGCAGCTTCCAGCACACCCCTCTTCATTTCTAAACCTCTTGTTTGATCCTGACAGGCATGAATCTCCAGCAGCCCACAGCAAATGCATTCTGTATTTTCTGAGGCTGCAGACAGGGCTCACCAATAAAAACTGCCAAGAGACTGTGGATTGGTTTTTGTTTTTTCTCAGTCTCCAACTTGAATCACTAGAACACATTCCTACACTGCTCATGGAAAAAATGCAATGTTCTCTGAAGGCTGGTGCTCTCCTGCCAGGGAACAGCAGCATTATCTGCTGGGTGACTCAGCCTCTGCAGATGAGCTGAGCACGGAGAGCCTGGGGTGGGACACGAGCAGGTCTGCCTGAGCCCCAGAGTGTCTGTAATGGCCAGAGAGGTCAGGGCTGTATGGAAATGCCACGATGAAGAGCTCTCCACCTCATCAGTAAATCCCAGCCCTTCACTGGGGGCTCTCTGACAAAGCCTGGACCCCACTTCCATGCACACAACAGGCTGGTTTGTCAGCTCCTTCACACCACAAAGCACACGGCGCTGACTGGCAGCGTGTTTATTACAACGGCAGATGGACAGCCCAGCAAACGTGTAAATAACAAAATGTCACTTAAAAAAGAAAAAAGAGAGTGAGAGAAAGTGAGAGAACAGCAGAGAATGCAAGCTGGGTGGGGGGAAATTCTCAGTGTTCCCTGTGACACCAGGATCTACACACAAAGCCATTATTGAATGCTGCTCCTGGGTGCTGGGGTGAAGGCAGCCTTTCTCTGCTGAGATATTTCCTCCAAGAAGCACCCAAAGTTAGAGGCACAAGGTGAAAGCAGAAAATATCACGCCTCAGAGTTGGAAAATGTGGTCAGATGAGTGATGAGGGAATTAAGGAATAAGAGAGACACGAACTACAGGGAAGAACTGCAGGAGAGTGGAAATGTTACCCTTCAGATGGCACTGACTCAGTGCCAACAGAATTGCTTCCAATACTTGCATAGCTGTCTTACATAAACAAGGCATGGGATCCCAGTCTATTTCCAGAGAAAAGCAGGCATTTGCTATAAAACACAACTTCAGCCACAGTGAAACAGCAGAACCACAGGAAACAAAAGATGATTTGGCCCTAATGTAATGAAAACACTCGAGATGCTGCAGCATGGGGGCAATCTGGAGGGGATTCTAAGCAAGGATCACCACGAGGCTCTCTAAATCATCTCTGCACTTCAGCTACTCTGAAACTCACCCTGGTTTGCAATTTGTATGTGTTTGCCCATTCTCTATAGGCCACATTTCTTTTAAAAAAACAAACATTTCCTCAAGGAAAAGCAAAGCAAAACAAAATCAGATCTGAAAACCTCCAGCTGATGGCCTTATCTGAGCAGGACTTGCTGGGTTCTCCCTTGCATATATATGACTCTAAAAGGTGACATTCACAGCAGGCAGAAAACCTCTGCCATAAATACTTGAACTGCAACTGTTTTTTCCAGATCACTGCATGTAGGAAGACAGCTGTCTGTTGCCTCCTCATTACATTCTTCTCAGTTAATAACCGTGAATAATCTTCACAATTAGAAGAAAGCTCATAGCTGGAAAGCCAGGCAAGTGAGGGACCTGCTCTGACCAAGTAGTCCCTCAAAAAAAAAATAAATTAGAAGTAAATTGGAAATTAGGCAAGGAAAGAAAGAACAGGATGACTCTGTGCATGGTGTTCTGAAGACTTGAATGGAAGGTCAAAGGGGACAACACATGGAGCCATGACGAGGGAAGATTCCCCCCTTGATGCTTTCCTGCCACATTTCCAATGTCACTCTGCAGCTGCAGAGAACAATTTCCTATCTACAAAGTTTACAATCACTTTGCTACAGCTTTTCTTACAGTTTTAGCACTACATGTAAAAAAAGATCAGTATATACAACACGCTTTACTTCAGAGGCTTTTTTATTTTCTTTTCCCAAAAGCCTGGATATCTTCGTTCTTCACCCTCTGAACTCCTTAGTTAAAGGTGCATTTTCCTGAATTTGGCAACATAAAAAGGCCTCAAGGACAAAAGAAAGCTCAAATTCTCAGAGATCATAGAGAGAGCATTATCATATTCATAGTACAATACTCTGCTCTAAATCCAGCTTGTATATAGTACAATACTCTGCCCTAAATGCAGCTTGTGTGTCTTCCAAGCCCCACCCCGGGTTTGGCCTGAGCCACGCTGAGATTTGGTGCTGTTATTATTTTGTCCAGCCAGTGGTGCCATGCAATCCTAATAAATTATATTACACCCTTTATCCCGTGGGAATGTTCTGCTTTACAAACTGCATAGCCAGTCCACAATAGCTTCACAGATGGACTTAAGCAAGAAGAATTTCATTGCTCTGCTTTCTGGTTTACTTATGGGAAGGCATCAAGGATGGGAGATTTGTCACCTAACATCAGTCACACCAGCCATCTACCCTACACTTTTTGTGCAGCCTGGAGAGCAGGAAAAAGGCAGCATCTCCAGTGGGCAATTTGCTCCCATTCCCCTGCTGTGGGAGAGGTTGGACAACTTGTTTAAACTTTGGATGCTTCAACACAGCTAGAATGTAAACGTTAAGAAAGCAGCCCAGCTCTACAACCTGGTAGAGAAGCACGTGTGCTAAGAGAACCAACCTGACCTCATGGAATGTCCAAGGGGTGGCACATCTTACACTTCTAGTGCTCCCCACACTAAGCCCTGGTCACTCCTTAAGTCTCCAGGGATGTGCTTCAAAAAGCATCACAGCTCTGCTGGGAAGAAGGTGTTAGAAGACACCAGTGAGCATCTCTGGAAGATAGATAAAATATTTACCCATCTGGAAAATCTTGTGAACAATGAGACAAATGGAAGAAGACAACGAAGGGATTACTCACTCTCACTTGAAAAAGCCATCACTGAAAACAAGTTTTTGCAGTGGGTCCAGTTTGGAAATAATCCTTTTATGGCAATGGAAGGACAGAAACATCACACACTGAGGGGTTTTTTTCCAATTACTGTACATGCAATGCTAACATTTTAAGGCAGATATTTCCCAAAATAAACTATTAGCTTCCTTCAAGGGCTATGGCTTTAATTGGTATCTACTTTCTTTCCAGAAAGTGTTCCTAGTTTAGATCCAGGGGGGGAAAAAAAACCAACTTACAAATGAGCCATATTAATTTCTGGCTGCTTTAGTAAGAGTCTTATTCTTCATGTGCCCATTTAAGCATCACAATGGACCCACCTGAAAATGTTGTGGAGAAAAGACAAGCAAACACACAGTCAGGTAAAGCCAACTGAAAATTTAAGCTTGATACCTACATATACACACTGCCAGGAGTCATTTCTGCCCTAGCAATAGTGTCAAAGCCCAGCAGACACCAGTGAGCTGTAACAGGCAAATCTGCATTTCATTTGGCAGGTGGTTTGTGCATCAAGATGTGTCAAGAACATTCGATCCTGCTTGAGTGTGGGAAACACTCCCTGGTTAGCAGACACCCTGGACACAGTGACAGATGGGCAGAGCATGAGCCTGGCACAGGAGAGGCCCTTTTAGAACTGCCTGATGCTCCAAGCCATGTGGCAGACAGTCCAGAGCCACTTGTCACAAAAAATACAATAAATTTCACACTGGAATTACCAAAGCAAGGTGCAGGGAGGGCCTCTGCCTGCAGCTCCCCCCAGTACAGACACAGATCTTGCCAAGGAGCAGCACCAAAAACCTCCCACCAACCAAACAAGCAGCCAGGCAGGACACAAAACTAAGCAAAAGACAACCACAACCATTTTGTTTGCTGTTATTGGGTTTTTTTCCTCAAGGTGAATTGAATTCATAAGCAAGACACTTTGATTAAAAATATTTATTATTATTATCATTCCTGTTTTGCTTTTCATTTTTATTTTAATGGAAAATACTCAATATTTTCCTGCTGCCAAAAACTGTTTATACCAGTAACATGGCTCCAAAATGTATTTAGTTTTTTTGTCAAGAATGATAATTTCTATCTAATGAATACCTTTAAAACTATTAGTATGCATTTAAATCCAAGTCTTATTAAGATTTATTTTGAGCTCTACTGGAAATGGAAATTGGACTTAAACCTTGAGACACTAGAAGTCATTAACCATCTATCAGAAAAGTGTCCCTTACATCAGAGCAAGACAATAAGTTTATCAAAATACAAATTGTTCTAAAAGCAAAAGCATCAGCACCTACAGTGAGAAGAAGCAGACTCACTGGTGACTCTGTCCCCCCCATGTAGATGTGCTAGAGCTCAGCCCACACATCATTGCTCTTACACACATGTAAAACACACTCATACAGAAGGATGTGTATGGCAGTCATAGAATAGATCCAGTCATGAATGTCTGCACGGAGTCATGAGAACAAGCTCTTACTGGTTTTGGACTGGCATTTCTTTTACACTTAAGATGATTCAATATTTGGTGGCTCCAAATCAGCTTGTCACTGGACTTACTTGGGTGGCCAAACTGCCTGAAATGCCAGAGGGATTTCCTTCTCCTGATGGAAAACGAGTGGCTGTTTGCTGCCTGAAGCAAACTCTGGCTACAGGTGATTTCCACCAGCCCTGTGGTTTGCCTTTAAAGGCTTCCGATAACACTGCTTGTAATTCTCCTAATTTCTTCACACTGAGTGTCAAACATCCTAGTAGATTGATGGGGTCAGTTCTGGGGGAAGGTTTCTTTCAAACTGGAAATCTTCAGAATATATTATTATTCCACTCCCAGTAGTAAAATTGGTCTAAACTGAAGAGCCACAGAGCCCTTTTTTCCTTTGTTTCCCACTGCCTCCCTTTGGACCAAAGGCTGGCCCCATCTCAGCAGGATCCTCCTGCCCATCATTCCCTCTTCTAACAGATGCTCCTGCCACCAGGACTCCCAATTTCAGCAACTTCAGGTTTCTTTCACCTCCCAGAGCTGCTCAAAGTCAGTGCTGCTTTCCAGCCTCTCCTAGACTCCCAACTCATCAGCCCACCGAGGGGATAGAGCTGAGGGTGACATTTCTTCCCCAAAGGCAGGTACCCTCATCTCTCCCATGGCCTTTGGCAGCAGCTAAAACACAGTCACCAACAAGCAAAACACACAAGATGCTGGCAAAATACTCTGCATCTGAATAAATACCAGTTGTTATTCCCCAAACCCCTCCCATCACCCCACTAACAGAGCACCCTTAAAACCCTTCACACTTGGAGTCTGAGCCCAGAAGGGTCAGCCCCGTTGTTATCAGACATTCATTATCTCATATGTCCATTAATTGCAGTGCAAGTTGCTTGTGCTCAGCATCAGTTCTGGTAGCAGAAGGAGGAAAATGAAGGAGGAACACACAAAGCCCATAACATTCCTCTTTATCCTGACAAACCTCATCAGATATCAAATTAAAATCAGTAAGCGAAACAGGAGTTCCCCAAACCCTGCAGGTTGGGGTTTGCAATGAGTAGCCACAGCAATTAGTTGCCCAGCAGTTCAGGCTGCTCTGAGATGAGCAGTAGAAGAAACCAGGCATTGCAGGATGCAGAGACCAGATGGTTTTAGGCTGAAATTAAATAAACACCCCCCCCCCAAAAGATAATCTCTCTTTCCAAAACACTAAGGAAAAGTTATGCAAGGAAAAAAAAAACAAAACAAAAAACCAACCAAAACCCAAACCCAAGCTGCATTCTTTAACTAGATAAAAGAACATTTTGTTCAGCCTTGGAGTATCTATTGTCATTAAACGCTCTAAAAACAAGACAACAACCCTGTGCCAGCCAGGCATACAAAAGAGACAAAACACGATGAAAAAAACCCCAAATACCCAGGAACCTGCATTTGTGCACAGCCTGGAGAATGCCTGCCCTGCCCCTTGGCAGAGTCCTGCAGTGCACTCGGGTGTCCACCTAAATGAATTCTAAAGGTATTTCCCCCTGCTAAGATAAATATTCCATTTAAAAAAAATAATAAAAATAATCAAATGCAAAGCAACCCACAGACAACCCAGCCCCGCTCCGACTTACAGCTCTGAAAAATCCTGCAGTCTGGCTGGAAACGTCCATTGAAGAGCCGCATTCAAAGCTTTTCCCTAAAGGCAGGCGCGTCGGAACATCTCGGGCTCTGCTACTGAAGCCGATGCTGCAACAGATGGGGACCGGGGCTGGGTGTGTTCCTCCTTCCCATCGCGGCGCGGGAGAGGGCGGCAGGAGCGGTAGGTGAGGCGGGAGAAGGCAGGGCAGCTCTGCCTGGCAGCGGGCTGCCTGCCAGCGCCGCCCCGGGCACCGCGGGGGTCGCGCTCCCGGCCGGGGCGAGCGGGGGGGCGGCGCTGCCTCGGGCGCATTAGCGGAGGGTACCCCGGGGAGGCTGGAGAGTTCAAAGAACCGCAGAGCATTTTAATGGGATCGGAAGGGAAAACAAGCAAACAAGATCCCGTTTTCAATAGCAGAACTTTCAGAGAACTGAGGCTGCGTCTGCATCAGTAGCGGCTACGGGGGGGAAGCAGCAGAAGCCTCTCTGCTGCTGGAGTGTCTGCTGCACCAGAGCAGCCCTATCCTCCTGTTCCACATCCCCTATCCCCCTATCCTCCTATTCCCACATCCCCTCTGTTCCCACATCCCCCCCTCTGTTCCCCCTTAGCCACCAGTCCCCTCGGTAGCTGCACTACACTCGCGTTATTTCTCTGGGCTTAAGTTTTCCCATCTGCAACACGAACAGGGAAGACTTAATTGACTTTGTAATTTATTATAAAGACCTCACTGGGAAATTAGTGTCCAAGCACAACGTGTAACATTAGACTAAAAATACAGATAAAAGAGATTCTGAAAGGGTATCACACAGGAGAGCAATGCAAACTGTCCCCAGAGGAGCTGAAGGATGGCGGGGATCGGAGTTTTCTTCTTCATCAAGAGTTATTTGACAAACCCCCTCTTATCCTCACATTCAGCTTTGGTTACTCCACCAACCAATCTCACAGTGTCCTTTACTGGCACAGAAATCACCCCCCAGGCCACAGGGCCACATCCTGGGCCAAGATGCTAGGGAAGGCTGTCAGGGATGAGACCAAAGCTAACATGAAGGCCAAAGGCAGAAAGATCCTCTCTGCAGCTTCCAGTATCTTAACAAAAGGCATCAACATGCTCGTGCCGTGAACTGACACCTCTCTGGAGAAGCAGGTGGCCAAATCCCGAGCCATGAAGCTCTGCCAATCCTTCCCTGGCCATTTCTAAATCACATTTGTTACGATGCACTGAAACACTCTTTTACATGGAGGGGTGTTTCAATTAATGGCTACGGTGTCTGTATCATTACAGTCAGGAGGGCTTGGCCTACGTATCACTCTCTGTCCCACCCACTGCAGGACCCTGCACCCTTCTGCAACTGGGGGCAACCATCACTGCCTTTAACTCTGACTAAATCAAACACTAAATATCACTGAAGCCAGGCAGGGGTTTTTCTTCAGCAGCAAATGACATGAGGTCCAGCTGAGGCCCCTCAAGTGCCAGGTGGTGAGGGTGTCCTAGGAAATGGCTACTGGCCTCCCTTCCCTTGGTGTGCCAAGTGCACCTGATAAAACAAGTCCCTCTGGAGCAAAAACCACCAAAATGGTACAAGCTGTTCACTTGCAAATGGCAGCTATTACTCAAACCACTTTAATACAAGCTCAGTGACAGCCCTTTTTAATGCAGAAATGTACAAATATTTAGTATTTAGAAGGTTTATCCCCAGCTAAATGAATATTTTATGCATGCAGAATATACAAATACTTCAGGAAAAGAAATAAGCTTCCTCTTAAATTCTGTTTCAGGAGTACCAAAGAAACCAGTCAACCAGCTGGAGCAAGCAAAATACATTTGCATCTCTCCTACTTGAGCTGTAGGAGAAGGGAAGGCATCTGTGGCTGGGCTAAAGAGGGTGAAGATTGGATTAGTCTTGGGATAAAAAAGTTTCTCCTGCAAGCCAGACTGCAAAGCAAGGTTCAGCTCAAATGCTTCCTGCACAGCCAACTCAAAAGGATTATTCTGATTAGAGATCAGATCAAATAGAAGAGGCATTAGCAGCCAGGAAAGTGCCCCATATCCCTAAATCATCCTTCTCAGAACACTCACAGGGATCAGTTGGATGGAGCCCATTTCAGGAACCACCAGACCTATTAAGGTGATTGGTTCTTGAAAAAAATTAATCTTCAGAACTGCTTCTGGTCTCAAAGTCTGAATTGGCACAAATTCTACCTTGAAAACGTGCCCTTCCCTCCCCCCCTTTGGGTAAGGAGCACGAAGCAGGAGAAACAGATTGCACAACTACATCTCAGATAAGCTGAACTGTTCATGCTTTAGATACCGATTCATAAATATTTGCTGAACTTGCTTTTGGTTTCTCTCCAGTTTTCTGACACCCATGAAAAACACTGAATCATGTGACATTTTCTTTCATCCTTCTGGGATGAAAAATAGGTGGTGGTGGTGGGGTTATTGTTATAATTTCTTATGTAATTCATTATTTAATTACTCACATTTCTGGTGGTGTGTCATGCCCAAGAAGGCCAAGCCATTCTTCAGTCTACAAGCCTGAGGTGTCAAAAATCACATTAATGGAAATATTTATGTATTCTTTATTAATTAATTAAAACCCTCTCTTAGGACTGAAATATTCCCACTTCAAAGACGTGTGCTGAGAGGTGGCTGGCTAGGCAACTAGTGAAGATCTGAAAATCCCCCAACCTGATTTCTGAATAGAGAGCTGGTTTCCAGTGGGATCTCAAAGTGCCCAGAGATGCTGAAGCTCGGGACTGAAATGCAGCAGTCCTGGAGCAGAGAAAGCAGCAGTGAGTTAGTGCACAAACATCTTGTACACGATGGTGGGTGAAGAAAGAAAGAAAGAAAGAAAGAAAGAAAGAAAGAAAGAAAGAAAGAAAGAAAGAAAGAAAG